>JAPMOQ010004482.1:1591219-1602618 GCA_026543055.1 Argiope trifasciata | reverse complement strand
TCTTAAAATATTAAAATAATATATTAGCATCGAGAATACAAAAGTATAAAAGGTGTCTAAATTATAATCCATCAGAAAAAGAGAGAAAGAAAATCGAATACACAATTCTATTTTTATAAACAGGAAACATGGCTAGCTAAATAAAAGAATATAAATAGAGGCTTATGAAATTTTCAAAAAAAAATTCAGTTGAATGATATTTGCAACAATTTAAAATTTTGTGCATTTGTATATTCCCGATAACCATACACGACTTTGTAACCGTAACTGTTTCCCTCGGCCCTCTATCGGCCATGAACAATCAGTCCTTGTCTTGGAAGCGAGCTTAAAGCGTGATGTAGCCTCCGAGTATTATTTTAATGCATACATGTGAAATGTTATTGTCCTAAATAGTTTTGTCCCGTGTAAAGCATGTCCTTTCATGTCATTAAATGTATTTTTAACTAAATTGGCATGATTTATTGATTTTAATAGTCTACCCTGATAGAATTAAAATTTAGGCGCCCTTTCGGTCACAACTTAATATTTCCAAAAATTAATTATTTAATCGATCACTTTAATTAAATTCAGATTTCATGCAAAAGGTTTTCATTTTCTCAAGATTTTGTACTAATTATAATATTATATATATATTAGTACTGTAATAAAAGCTCGTTCCTAAAAGTCGGGGTTTTAACAAATTTATTAAACAACTGTTTTCTTTGTATGGCTTTCAACCTATTAAAAAACAAACTATATTGTAGAACCTGTAAAAAAAGTAAATTACAGAGTGTATTTAATGCAAAATTTTGAAAAGTGCAACCCATTAGATAACAATAAAAATAAATGCTTTACAGTTATTTCATAATGGCATATCAGCGCACGTAAGAGTTTATAATTTACAAAAATTGTTACTCTCAATTCTTAAACCTATACATTGTTAAAATTCTTTCGCCGAACAAGTATTTAGCAAGTAATTAATCATGCAAGCCTCCCATTAACATTTTCATTTGTTAACCATGAGTTTCTGGAAATTTCACTTTTTATTTCTTTGAAGCCATTTTTCACATAACCTGACATTTTCATGGTTAAATAAAAATGCATTGTTTCGTCATTCATTATTAGGAATATAAAGAAGGAATGAAAAGCCTGAAATAAAAGGAGAAAAAAAATGCGATTGTAAAGTTAATTTGCAAGAATCCAGTGATAAACATTTCTTATTTAGAGAATATTATTATTATTTTTTTCGAATACACTTCAGTTTTTTAATGTTCCAAATAAAATTCGAATTTTATTTCAATGTGCTACACCTCTAAATTTCTAAAGAATTAATCCTGTTTCCATGATCTGGTTCTAATTTTTGAAAATGTAAATTAACCAACTGTAGATAAATATAAAGAGTATGAATTATACACATAAACAAAGCCTACAGATAATATATAACTTCATTTCAATTAGAAGTAAATATTTTTTTTATTATTCTTTCCCATGCGATTTTCATTGTTACTGATATGCAAAATTAAAGCAGGATATGACGAATCAACCCTTTATTAATATAGCTAAGGAGTTTAAGTTTAGTTATATTAACTTCTCATATTTTAAATCAACACTAGAGCTATTTTGGGACATACCTCGTCCTTTTGAACCGCGGTCAGATGATGAGGATGATACCTGAGCTGGCACCCCCCTCTCCACACCAGCGGGAGAACATTTGGCCCCGACGTATTTAACGTGCCCCAGACCCGTTTACAAGCGCGGTTCTTCAGTGGAATCAGGCCTCAAATCGAATCTACTGGTTGCGAAGTCAAGAACTTATCACTAAGACATGACGGTCTTAATGATTAACAGTGATAAACATTGTAAGTTTCAGAAGCAAATAGGTTTAGGAATCGAAAAAAAAATCCCCATAACAACGTTTACTGCATATACACTCTTCGACTACTTGAAAGATTTCCAGACATTTTTGCAAGTTTATCGCATTACAAACTATCACTTATTAGGGATTTTCTATAAACAGAAATAGAAAACGGTGTTTGCACCTTTTGGTGGTTAACACCTTTAAGTTTCTCTATAGTATAAAGTTAATTTGTAACATTTTAAAAAGTTGAATTGTAATGTAAATTAAAAGATGCATTTTCTAATCTATTTGTGGCAACAGGATTAAATATATATACATATTATAATAGAAATAAATCTTGTAAATTCATAGGAGAAATATCTGTTGACTATTGTTTTCAAATTTTTGCACGCGTACATCTTCAATGGCAATAAGCATTTTTATATTATATGAAATATAAATTAATTATCAGTTAGGGATTATTTTAATTTAATTATATTTTCATTTGACGCAATTTCTATATAAGTATGAAAGAAAGTGTTCATGAACCTAGTAACCTAATGGACACGAGTCTAACGCCCTACCAATCAGACTATCCCTTCCTCACATTCCAAATTCTAGTTCTGAAGAACCATAATACAATTTCGGGATCACGATGACCGTCAATAATTTAACACGTTTGTCAAGTGTGTCAATCAAAAGAAAGAAAAAGAAAAGAAGCAAAAAAGAAAGAAAATAAATAAAAGATGCAGAATTGCCATCTAAAAATGACTGATAAGAAAAAAAAACTGCAAAAAAAATCCCCAGGGTTTGATTTTGCCTTCAATTTACGAGAATCTTCCCTCCCCTCCATTTGATTTGCTGTTCATTAGCTTTGAAAGAAATTGGGTTTTTTTTCTCATCCACTGTAAAATTGTAGATTCTGCTTCCCAAGGGAATCTACGAAATCGATCATCAGAAACATCGATTAGGACTTGTTTAAAAGCCTCTTCTTCCTCATCAATGCTCAATAAAGTCTGGCGTCTAGGTTTCTTCGAAAATAACTTTCACTCTCGATGCTTCTTCGACAGATATCATGACTTTCGAATGCTTTTCTTAGGGTTATTTTCTTTGAAAGAGTCCTTAATAATCCTTCTTCCGAAAGTAGAATCATAAACATGATTAGATTCCAAATAGATCAAGATTCAATTAGATTAACTCCATCGTTTTCTTAGGACACCATTAAATACAACTCGCATTTTATTCGTAAATCGTTTTTCACCCCCCTCCTGCAAGTAACTAATATTCATAACCCTTTATTTTGGCACCCATACTGTGCGTTACAATAATCATTCATCCAATGTTATTGTACTCAAGATATTTTTTCATTCTAGCATTTATCATTTCTTGTTATGCTGTATCTATATGTATTTTATCATTTGTCTGTATCTTTCAGATTGATTATTGTGTACTTTTTTGTTTGCTTAATAAAGTACACCTACATCTGTACCAAACCGGAAAGGGGTCACATGAGCTCTAGAAATAAAGGTGTAGTGTTAAGTGTTAAATTAAATGGTTATTTTCTTTATAACACAGCAGATTACAACATAGTATTGCCTTTCCCGTGATCTGGGCATCCCAGGTTCGAGTCCCCGTTCGGGATTGGTTGTTATTCTGTGTTCTATCAGTGAGTGGCGTGAATGTAACCTCCTGTAAAAAGGGTCTGTGCAAGCGAATATGAAGCGTGAAGCAGCTAAGTCATACTTTTGGCCCTAGTTGACGCCCCTGAAAAAACAAGGGACGCTCATTTAGGCTTAAAATCAATGCTAGCGTTTTGTCAGAGAGCTTGTAAAGTGCCATAAGTAATAATAACAACACAACATGATCGCAATTTTGATACGTTAACATTAGATTTAGATTACTAATAAGTCTTGGTATCTGAAATGCTTATAAAGTAAACATGAAAAGTAGACAATTCGAAAAAAAAAAAAGCAGATGAGAATTTGAAGGAAAAAAAAATTATAGATTAGCAAAGTTTTCCTTTAAAGAATTCCATTCTAACTTTTTTTCAAATTACCTTATGAAAGTTAAATGAAACATAAAATTCAAAACTAAAAGGGATTTTCAATTACTCATATATACGTGTATAGAATTTAAGTAAAACAAAGTGTTTTTATATGAGTTTGAATGAATGTATCATTAAAATGATTTGAATCCAAAAATACTTAATAAGTTGAAAACAAAATTGTTTATTAAAACTTGTAAACCACTTGTAGGGGATCAACTGTGACAAAAGAGTGCCTTCGTTGCACCATAAAAACATTAGAATCTTTAATGATTGGTTTAAAATATAGTATTGTTTGTCAACAAATTCTAAAACACTCTGCACTTCTGCGCATGTAAATTAAATAAACTGGGATAATAAAATAAACCGGGATTACTCGCAAGCTAAATTAAAATAAAATAACACGATCAGTAATGATTGTCACATACACTTAAAAACAATGAAAATAAAAATGCACTGATGGAAAAAAAATCCCAACACTAGGAAGGAGCTGTGCTAGATAAACGAAATTTGGTAGGGGTGTTTATACATCTGAAAGATGACGTCGATTCAAATTTCGAGCTACGCGCGTAAGTGTGGCGCTAGTAGCGACACTGTGAACATGCAAATGAGGTTTGCTTTAAATAAGCGCTGTAAGGTTCGTGATCGTTATTTACAGTTGATATTTGACGTAGTGGGTTAATGTTAGTCAAGGATGCCTTTGAGAAGGCGAAGAAGCCATTATCAACAGCTCACTGAGTTTGAACGAGGTCGTGTTGTAGGGCTACGAGAAGGTGGGTTTTCTTTCCGGGATATTGCTGAAAGACTTGGCAGGAATGTATCCACTGTGCATGAGTATTGGCGGCAGTGGTCAAGGGAAGGTACTGCCTCAAGAAGACCAGGTCCCGGGCGGCCACGTGGTACTACTGAGAGGGAAGACCGTCGTATTCGGCGTATGGCTGTGGCTAATCGGAGTGTGTCTGCAGCTGAAATTCGAGCAGCAGTTGGCACCCCAGTGACACAACGAACTGTAAAAAATCGGTTACTTCAAGGACAGCTCCCAGCCAGACGCCCTGTACAGTGCATTCCACTGACTAAAAACCACTGCCGTTTGCGACGTGAGTGGTGTCAAGCTAGAGCTCATTGGAGGACGGAGTGGAGATCTGTTGTGTTTTCTGATGAAAGCCGGTTCTGCCTTGGTCGCAGTGATAGCCGTTTGTTGGTTAGAAGGAGGCCAGGTGAACGCCTGCTAGTGATCTGTCTGCGGCCTAGACACACAGGGCCTACTCCTGGAGTTATGGTTTTGGGAGGAATTTCGTATGACAGTAGGAGTACTCTCGTGGTTATCCCCCGCACCCTGACTGCAAATTTGTACGTCAGTCTAGTGATACAACCTGTTTTGCTGCCATTCATGAACAGCATTCAAGGGAGTGTTTTCCAACAGGATAACGCTCGCCTTCATACCGCTGTTATAACCCAACATGCTCTACAGAGTGTCGACATGTTCCCTTGGCCTGCTAGATCACCCGATCTTTCTCCAATCGAACACGCATGGGACATCATTGGACGACAACTCCAGCGTCATCCACAACCAGCATTAACCGTCCCTGCATTGACCGCCCAAGTGCAACAGGCATGGAACTCCATCCCACAAACTGATATCCGACACCTGTACGACACAATGCATGTACGTTTGCATGCTTGCATTCAAAATTCTGGTGGTTACACCGGTTAGTAATGTACCGACATTTCACATTTGAAATTTTTCTTCTCGCCAATGGCTTTACCTGTGATCTTGAAACTTTAATCAATTAAATATGTTACCTAGACAAATGTATTCCTAAAATTTCATTACTGTACAGTAATTTTTTCTTGGTGTTGGGATTTTTTTCTATCAGTGTATCTAATAGGGCGAAGAACAAGGTGAAAGAATGACGAAATTCATTCCGCAAGTACGTTCATTTCTCGCATCTCACTCTTTATTGCGAAAGAATCGTCGAAAAGAAGTTGTCTCAGGATACTGAAACGAATAACAGTCATAAAGAACCAAATATCATTTTTTTTTAAACTGGTAAATTTATTCAAGTTTATGGCTAAAATACTTGTTTTAATTTTTGTGTAAAAAGGGAAGTTTTCGTTCAAGAAATTTAACTTAAAGTATAGTTATTTGCCTTAAATAAAGAAGATTATTAACAAAATAGTTATTTACGAGTTAAAAATGTTAATATTGCTTTTTATTTACACTTAAATACGAATTACTTTTGACCAAAGAAAGTGAATTATACAGAAATCCATGAACTTTTTTAAAAAAATCAGATACAATTTCTATTTTAAGCCGTTATTTCTTTGCTTTTCTTACACTCATTTATACAGATTTGCGTGATGAACGAAATATTGTCCACCATACGATTAAACAGAGAATCCCTCTAACGCCAAAAACTCAAGCCCCTAATCACTTTACCACGACTTACATACGCTACTTTAAGAATCACATTTTTCACCGTTTTAGCTGTTACCTATTACTACTCAAGTCCTATAACGCAATTCTGACTAATCGAATTCTCCGATTCCAAACTTCCCTAAAATTTTTAAATTAAAAAAAAATCCCTCATCACTTTTCTTAATTAAGGTTAAGGTTCTTCGGCCTCCCTCCCTCTCTCTTTTATATTGTTTTATCAGACGATAAGCCAAATTAATAAGTAGAAAGTTGCACCCTCATTTGACTAATAAAAGGGTCCTCCGCTGCATTGACTAATTGCATCACGCCCTCGCGTCTTTTTCGTGGGAAAAGAAACGCTATTTTTAACCTGCGACGCTCCCTAATGGGATTGGAAAGGGCCTAAGAGCCCCCCCCCCCCCAGTGCATTAGGAAGCAAACGAACAAAATGACGAAGGGTGTCCATAAACAAGAGAGAAATCAATGGCAGCTACACTAGGATAATTGTTTTCTCCTGCTTGGAAATTTGATATGGGAGTGTAGTTAAACACTTTTTTTTCGTGTTTTGAGGTAATCGAATAATGATCAGCAAAGGGAGTTAAAAAGGTCATGGTTAGTTCTCAAAGTTTTGTTCGGAAATAAAATTTTGGTTTAAGATATCCGCCAATGTTAAAAACACTCGTTATCGACGAATTGTGATTTCTTGTAGTTCAGACTTTCCTCTTTCCAAAACAGTTTATCTCTTCTAGGAAAAGGAAGACCTGACCCATCATTTAGGGTCACCTATTTTTCCACTAAAATTTGTCTTTCACTTCTGGTTTCACAAAATACTAATTTTCATAAAATTTCTCCTTCGTTAACTTTGGTTATTGAACACATTTGCGATTTTTTAAAAATTCTTACTATTTCTTGTTGATCAAACGTTTCCTAAAACAATTTATTTTTTCTAAGAAAAGGAAGGCCTCACCTATAAAATTGACCCCAAATTTTCGCTTAAAATTTGTCTTTAGCTTCCATTTTCTCAAAACTTTTAATTTCATAAAAATTCTCTACCGTTAACACGATATCTTAAAAACTAACTGAGGTATTTACATAAAAATTTCAGAGTGTGTTTTAAATAACATGGGCAAGGAAATGAACCAAAAGTTTTGTTGCTGGTGAAATACTTCTTCATTTACAGATGTTTTTAGAAAAATTAAATTGTAAATTGATGGAAAAAATGCATATATAAGTATATTTTTTATCTTTAACTTTTTTGCATCACAAAATGTTTCTTAGATGCTGGTTCCTTTTATTCATCATTATATTCTACAACTTGCGTACAAAGAAAAACAGAATTGTTGCATTAAAATTTGATGTGAAGTGTTAACCGTTTTGGTTAAGTATCACTAAAATGTTCTTCAAATTTCCTATTTCCTAAACTATATTATATTTTCAAATAATTTTATTGTATTTATGGTATTTTTTATTATAATTGATAATACATCAAAAAACCAAAGTTTTAAATAGTTTTTAAAAAATCCGATATAATTTTTTTCCTTCGAACGTAGTCGGGTATTAACTTAGTTTTCAAGAACAGATCTTGAACTGTTGTTATTCAAAAGCTCGGTTTAGGGTTTAGTTTAGTTAAATTAACGTCCCGTTTAAAGCAACACGAGGGCTATTTGGGGACGGACCTCGTCATTTTGAACCACGGTCAGATGACGAAGGCGATACCTGAAGTGGCACCCCTCTCTCCACACCACACCACACCAACGGGAGGACGTTTGGCCTTACAAATTTAACGTGCAAGAGACCCCCTCACAAGACGGTTCTTCGGTGGAATCGAGTCTCGAACCTGAAACCCTCCGGTTCCGAAGCCGAGACCTTAACCCCAAAACACCACGGCCCTACCTCGGTTTAAGGAGATTAGATTAACATCTTGGGGCAATTTTGAGGCGTTTCTTGTCTCTTTGATTCATTTACATGAAAGGACTGAAGAAGTAAGGAATTTTAAATAGCATGCTAGCCTATAATTAAATTGGTAGAAAAATTCCGAATAACACTGCTACCTATGTCCCAGATAGTATATGAATATTCATATATTATTCTACGTGAAAGGATATCCTTTCTTAAAATAAATCTTTTTTTAAAAAAACTGAGATTTTATGAAGACTTTGTAGAAAGCCCCAAATTTTTTGTGGGTGGTATAGAGAATCAAATTCCATAAAATTATTAGATCCAATTCCATATATTTAAAATGATAAAATCATCCATCTATCATTCTAACTGGTACAGTGTCCATCTTTTCAAATTCCAGCTCTGACAGTCAAACTGGAACATTCTACGATAAGACTCTTTCATGAAAGTTTGAAACTCTGACAGAAGAATTTAGAAAAATACTCATATCATTCTCCTCCTACAATGTCCGATGAATAGCTGGCCGATAAAACGGATGTCAAAAAACTGAAAAAAGAGAATAGGATTTGTGGTAGAGAAAGAAAAAAAAAGATCAATCCAAACACTAGTGACAGCCACCATTAAGAAATCGATGCAGCAATCCTATTAAAAAAGGATCTTTGTACAGTAACTCTTTTTTTTTTTTCATGAATTTTTAGCTTCGGAACAAGATTTATTTCACACAAAAACGCTAGTTTTATACCATACTACCAATACTAGTTTTATACCATACATTCGAAACGAATCAATTCGTTTTTTGCGCGATTTTTTATAAAGTTTTTCGTAAACTTTCCAACCTATTTCAGCACAGAGTTCGTTAACTAGTCAACTGTTTCGCCCTTTTCGGAAAATGCGTATCTGAATTGTTATAAATGTATGTATTATATAACAACTTTGATAAATAATACATTATAATTATAATAATCATTCCATAAATATAGCAACTGAGATTCAATAAACTCGTCTAGTATTTTTTCTGAGGAGTATTCTAGTCAAAAAAAGTCAAATAGTTAGCTTTTAAAAATTGAATCCGGAATTTAGACCGTTTGAGGACTCGATCCCCATAACAGCATTAGATGTCAATAGTATTGATATCTAGTGTATTGTTGCCAGTACTATACAATCAATTGCATATACAATCAGTTGGTGTATGGCTATAGCTTAAGTGGAAAAAGAAAATTTAACACATAAGACTATGTATTGAATAAATATTTACTTTTTAATACTCGACGAGTATACTCGTCAAAAACAGTTAAATGGTTAGCTTTTAAAAGTTGAAAATGCATATCTAAATTGCTATAATTGTATTGTACAACTATAATAAATAGTACATTATAATAATCATTCTGTAAATATAGTAATTGCCACTAAATAAACTCTTCATAACGCAAAAATGCTCATTTTTTTTCTATGACTAGTATATTCTTCAAAAACAGTTATATGATTAGCTTCTAAAAGTTGAATCCCTAATTTAGACGGTTTGAGGACTTGACCCACATAACAACATTAGATGTCAATAGTATTGACATCTAATGTTGTTATGTGGATCAAGTCTTCAAATCAGCAAACCGTCTATAATGTTGTCAATACTATTAGATATCAATAGTATTGACATCTAATGTTCAATCAGTTGATGCACATACAATCAGCTAAGATCAGCTGATTGTATCAGCTGCTATAGCTTAAGTAGAAATGGAAAATTTAACAAATAAGATTGTATTGAATAAATATTGATTTTTTATGAACCCTCGACTTCTTCAAACACAGGTAAATGCTTAGCTTTTAAAAATTGAATTCGGAATTCAGACGGTTTGAGGACTTGATTCGCATAACATTAGATGTCAATAGTACAGATATCTAGTGTTCATTCAGTTGATGTATATGCAATTAGTTGAAGTCTGGCTAAAGCTTAAGTTGAAAATTTTATTATCCAATGAGATATCGAGATTCGAGCGCATTTTCCACGATTTTCACCCTATCAAATTATTTTGGGACAATATGTTCCATTCCTATTCTGGTTCCTTTTGAATCTACAACAAAAGTCCTCTGGATTACAACAGAGAACCTGGATTTTAAGGTAATTATTTCATCCAAAATATACGTAGAAGTCTTTGTTTTGAAACCAAAAGCCTTCGCAACTGATATCGTGGAATATAATTACTGGCATTAATAATAATCCCAGGTAGATCCCTTCCATAGAGTTGATGAATACATTTCGCCAATGAATTGCATTTGAAATTTCCATTCAGTTTAGAACTCAATTTCGGAGTGATACTTTTATATGATACTTTTATATTAATTTCAAAAAATCTTTTGAAATAAACCCGGTAAATAAATAAAAAATGTAAAATTATCATGGTATGTTTAGTTTAGCGGTATTAGTGTTTAGCGTATAAAATAACTATTTTGGGGGCACCTCGTGATTTTGAATTGCAGTCAGATGACGAGAACAACACCTGAGAAGAAATGTCGTGTTAACAGGGAGGCACGATAATTCATGTGTAAAGTGATCAAAAGTTCCTACTTAGATTCAAACACTGTTAAAGTAAATAAAAATGACAATCGCTTAAAAAACACAGTAAATTCAGTTTATAAAATACGTATTCTTTTATTAGTCACTGCATCTGTTAGAAGTTGCTGTAATACACCCTATCAAAGAAAAATGAAGTAATATTTATAAATTAATGTCCTTTTCCATATTCCAGAATCACCATTTTCGGACAATTCTGTCTTGCTAATGAGCGAGATGCAGTAGGGTGAATTCCTTTACAGATTCTTCACTCTTTTTTTTTTATTTTGATTTCTGCGCCATTTGATATTTTTGGATTTGTCCTTTTCTATATACATGTAAGAGCTACTTCAAATGGTAAACATCCTTTTCAAGCTGCTTTGAAACAAATTTTACATATCCTTAAATGTGACTGAGAGTATCTGCCCTTGTCACTCTCAAACTGTTATTAAAAACTCAATATCACGTTAAAAATCTTTTCAATCTAAAAAATTACCATTTCATTTCAAAAAAAAGAAAATTAGCAAATTTTAAGAACGGTTCTAAGTTCGTGATAATTCTTTAAGTTCGCGATAACGGTTCTAAGTTCGCGATAATTTTTTAGGTTACGCGAACTAAGTTACGCAAACCTAAAAAATTACTATTCCATTATAAAAAAGGAAATCAGGAAATTTTA
>JAPMOQ010004482.1:1539152-1584151 GCA_026543055.1 Argiope trifasciata | reverse complement strand
TTTAATAAGCCGAACGTTTGTAGTCGAATCACGAGATATCTCGTTTTAGCAGGATAAACGTTGTGGTCGGATCAAGTGATATCTCGTTTTAACAATCCGAACGTTTGTAGTCGGATCACGCGATATCTCGTTTTAGCAAGATTAACGTTGTGGCCGGATCACGAGATATCCCGTTTTTAGCAGGATTAAAGTTGTGAACGGATCACGAGATATCTCGTTTTCAAGTTTTTAACTAAACTGTTGCACAATCAACAAGAGGAAAATATGTATCACAAAAAGGACCGTAAAGAAATATTTAAGACGTACGCCTGGAATGCATATTTTTGGGTTAGAAATTTGTACGTTCTAAAATCATCATAATCTGTAATTTATGAAGATACTATCTGGTACCCGGCGCGTTGCTGCCGCAGAAGAAATAATCTTGGAAATATCGTTTGGAATTTGAAATAGTCATCTTGCTTGGTTAAGAATGATATTTATTTTCCTGTGGGCGATGAATACATTCATAGAAATGGAAGGATATATAAAGGAAAAGCATAAATGATATTCATTCTATTTTTATTATTCTATTCTACAAAAAAATATTCATTTTTATGTATCAGATTTGTGTACTCTTTCAGAATCGCAAAGCTTAATTTTCTTTCAGAATGGTAATGAAAGACACTATTTATTGCTTCTCGTGGTTCGTTTAACATTCATTCAGAATTCTCAAATTTAATGATAAAAAAATGTGAGTAAAACATGCTGTTATACAACTGATTAAACAAAGGAAATGTATTTATCCCATAAAATCCTTAATATGGCTGAAAAGATAGTTTTTTGAAAACTCAGATGGTTCAACATTATTTGTACTATAATATTTTCGGAAGTGACTACAAAAAACGCTCAAATTTTATTAAATGTTCAGTTAAAATATCAAGATTATAGGATTGATTTCCCTAAAACTTTCTCCCAGATTCTTTAAAAAAACTATTACCTCAGATTAAGCCTTACATTGGAATTACATACAATAGCTCCAAAATATAAACGTTTAGCTTGAATTGAGCATCTTTACTGAATCTCTTGTGTCTCCTGGGCGAGTGATTTGGTGGTTAGTCCATGGTCAATAGATGCTGTAAATAAACCTGAAAACAGCTTTTATACCTTAGATGACTGTATTACGCATATAACCATCCCGTAACTGCAAGTAATAAGTAGTCGCAGTTTTATTGCAATCGGATGAGCGGTACTGCAGCACATAAGAGACATACAGACAAACATTCATTTTTATTTATATAGATTAAATTAGTTTCATAAGAATTGCTTCAATTTTTAGTTGGATGTTTTTGAGATAATAAATGTAACTATAGAAATATAGTTTGAACTGCAGAGTTATCTCATTGTGCTTAGAAATTAGTTCTTGTTGTTCGGTTGAAGTGGTTGTATTGTATGCAGAAAAATTCTTCATGCAAAAAGAGAAGGCGGTAGTATATATGACGAACAAATGTAATATATTTTAGCAAGTATAATATATTATTAATACTAGCCGCCTTTAGCTACCAGCTGGTTGGCGGTAAGTAATGCGTTCTAAAATTTTCAATTAAATATTTACGTACCTTGTTCTTTTTATAACTCTTCAACAACCAAACTTCGATAGTCACGTAACTCCTATTATTATACAAGCCTTACGATTAGTTGTTCATTGTACTATATACCTTTCTGATTTGCAATCAGCTGTTGCGGAATTATATGCAAAAACTGCACATCTTACATTTACTACAAAACATTACGCTACCATTTCAACACATGCTGAACATCACACTTTCCTCGGTTTAATTTGCAATAAGAGTTAATTTAATCATTCCGTTTGAGTTTTTATCAAAGTGACGGCAAAACACAATATAAAGAAACTATTAAACAATATGTACAATATTCTGAAGTTGATTTCATTCATACTTCACTACTTTTAAAAAAAAATTCTTAGACGATTAGAGTTGGATGTTATAATATTAAGCTTAATTATTAGGTTTAACACAAGTCATACCGAGAAAAAGAATTTTCTCAACTTCATATTTTTAAAAGTTCAAATCCATTTAAGGTTCTTAGATTTATTTAGTATTTCCTCTGCATCTTTATAAAAGAAAAAAAGTAAATATTTAAATGGATATTATTGGCGAATGTAGTTGTCGTGGATTACAATGCAGAAGTCTTCAATCAAAACCAAAGTTCCATGAAATTTGTCATTTGTTTCGAAACATCTTTCAGTTTTTTTACTTTAATTTAATTACTATAAATTATAGCTAATTTTCTAATTTCATTATCTGGTCTAAATCTGTTGTTTTATTTTAGTTAAATATCAGTCAATCGTAAAAGCTGAATTTTCCATCAAAAATTGAGTCGCAGTTGTCCAGTTCTTGATGGATCGAATAACATGGAATGAAGCTTGCCGAAATAAAATATAACTGCCACAGTATAACCATATCAAGAATTTGGAAAGATGCATTCAAAAACACTTTTCAAGAATCTATCTAATGCTAATGTTGATTGATGATAAAAAACTGAACTGTAGTCGTAAAAGCTGCGATTGTTAAGAAAAATCGTTGAAAAAGTTAGAAATATTCTTTTTATCCAAAGGTACCATGAGATCCCCACCATGATGCCATTGAAATTTATAAATCTAAAATATTAGGAATTTTTAAAAGAAAAACCCATAAAATTAATTTCTAATATCATTTAACTATCAGAAAGAAATAAAAAATATAACTTTCTAGCCAAAGGATCCTATTTACAAGTTTAAAATGCAGTAAAACAATAGCGGAAGATAACTAAAAATAAAAACTAAGGAATAATATTTTCAATGCATTGTTTAATTTAATCCAAACTTTTAGAATAATAAATTTTGCTTCCTGTATAGAGAGAATGCATATATTTATACACACTATATTATATATATATATATATATAACAAGAAGTGGTATAGTGTTACAGAAACCATATAAGTAAATATGTGTGGAAATTTGTCATATATGTAGAAGATATGAGTAATTTTTTCTATTTTAAATACCTCAATTTTTACATTTTTCTCCTGTAAAAATATATAAATTAAATAAGAATGAATATGATGCAATATCAACACCTTGATTTCACTCTAATGTTTAAATGTAATAATAACTAAATACATAAAACAACTAATGATCTTGACTCAATATAAAGTAAAAACGAAAACTATACTTCATCCAAAAAATGTCAGAAAATTAATCACATCAAAAACTCGTCTCCTTATAAATGCATATTAATATATTTAAAATAACAAACGCCGATTAAATATGAATTATTCCAAAACTTACCACCTTTACAGAGAAGATTCTTCAAAAATTATTCCAAACAAAATGCAAAATTTGCAAAAACACCTATGACAAAATTAGCTTCCCAATAATTTTAATCAAAAAATAGTTTGTCATTTTGATCATTTATATGTCGTAGTAACAAATTCCATAAAATCGAAATCAAAACGCAGATGTTTGGATTTCTATCAAACCCATGAAGCTTTCTCACATTTTTTGTTTTCAAAATAAAAGGAACTTATAACATGAGTAGATTGGCTCAAATTTTGTACAACTGGCACACTAATCAGTACTTAGTAAAGTGCTTTTAATATAAACAGAGACGGCAGCTGTGTAAATACGTTCCGCATTTATGCAAATAGCGACGAAGACTAGAAAAAAAAAAGATTCCACCTTTACACTGAAACTATGAGACTCGATTGAGTCTAGTTTTCCCTATCTAACAAAACAAAACAAAAAGAATATTATGTTCCGAGTTTATCGGATATTGTTTACTTTCAACTGTATGCAAATATTAGATTTTGTGTAAATAAAATAGGATTAATATTTCGAAAAGCGATTTTCTAGCGAATTCTCTCGACAGAATAAAATTTCGAAAATAATACAAACAGCATAATTGATAAAGAGCTCAGAAAATTTTAAAAAAATTGTAATTCGCAAAAATAATTTTCATGTTAGATGAAAATGCATATTTTAAAATATTTCCCCTTTAAAAATGAAACTACTTACTGCATTGTGCAGCCATCTACGCAATATTTTCAAAATGTCGTCCAATCCCAATCTTAATCAAATTTATACGTCTTGATATAAATAAAAAATGTCATTGTGGGCTGTGATTATGTTTATACTGCCTTTCCTCCTAAATCATTGGGCTGATTTTAATCAAATTTGAGTTATTTATTATTGAAGGGAAAAGAAACAGTACCATTAATTTATAAGTTGCTGTTTTTATCGTGTCCGTGTTTAAAAAGGAAAGGAGATGCAGTAGCTTCGGAGGATAAAGACCCCTGAGCACCCAGATGCACACGTTAAATCCGTCGGGGCCAAATGTCCTCCCGTTGGTGTGATGTGGAAGATTGGAGAGGGGAGTGCCAGTTCAGGTGTCGTCCTCATCATCTGACCGAGCCTCAAAATGACGTTTTCCGTCCCAAAATAGCCCCAGTGTTGCTAAAAAACGGAATGTTAATATAACTAAGCTAAACATAGCTTAACTACCACACTTTGTGATTTGTGTTCTTTCTTATACATTCTATAGCAGGGTTGTGTTTTCTTTTAATTTAATTTGCCAATTCTTTTCCATACTTATACAAATTTAGGCATGTTGACCTTATTTTTTATTTTAACAATGTTTCTTTGCATAAATATACACCATTTTATACAAAGAAGCATGCTAAGATTTTGAAGAAATACAAATTCTGAGAAACTAAAATGGCAATTCATAACTAAGCATGGAATGCCTGTATCTATGTTCTGAAATTGTGGCAAACATAATTCAGCCATTTTCGGCGCAGTCGCTGTCTGCTGATTCTCCTACAATTGGCCCAGCGAAAACCCGGCATAACGTCTGTCTTACATTTCACGTTTTTCGAATTATATGATTTATACTTCGCTTCATATTTTTTATTAATCTTTATTGAAACATTTTCTTTTATATTAAAAAAAATATTTTATGTTGAATTGTGAAGGAAATACTCAATTTAGTTAAGTGATTACTTAAATCGCATAGCAAACAAATCAATCAAGACAAGAATTTCGATGAATCCAAGCAATTTTTCAATTCTCACAATTAGTTTACATTCTGTCTATATATATTTATATAACTTGCCCAAATTTTCAATCGTTAATAAAATAATTTTTATTCATTTACTCGCATTCAAACACTTTTTTTAACTTATAGTGGGGGCCACTCAATGTCAATACAGTTTTTTCTTTCAAATATTAATTCAATAGTTAAATTTAATTAATTTTTGATACTTTCTATAGAGTTTTAGCAGTTTGTGATGAATATCGAAATCAACAGGCAGTAGTTCAATCGGTAAAATACAAATATTTCAGTATTTTTCACGTGAAGGTGAAGAATGCAAGTCCAATTCTTGCGGAAATCAATTTTTTAGTAAATAATTTTTGGTAATAATTTAATGAAAAGTAACTAAAATAAAAAAAAATCTTTGTTCACCTAACTAGGAATTAAATTAATTTTTTTTAGAAATAAGAAAGTTTATAGTTATAAAAAGAATCGAGATTAAAAATAAATTTAAAGAGTAGTATGGAAACATAAAATTGCTAATGATAGTACATGCTTTTTATGATTAACTTAAAACTTTTAATTTTAAATGAAAAAGAAATAAAATATTAGTTAGATTCAAAAATAAGAAAAATAAAGGAAATTTACATTTGTTGTTAATTACGTAATTGTTTTATTTTTAGAAAATTAAAATGTGTAAGTCTTTAAAAATATTATAATCTTTATAACTGAAGCAAATATCTCCTGATCTAAGCAGACGTCAATGACTCCGATTCAAAAAGAAGAAGTCATTGCCCTCGACGCAATTGAATAATGACCGAACACTTTTTCAAACCTGTCATGACGTCAGAAGCTGTCAGCGAGTTATCTCAATATCTTATCTTTGAATCGACTGGAAGAGTGTTAATTATTTCAGGGAAAATCTTCCTTTTAGAAATCAGGATTTAAACATCGTAGCATGTTTTGAAAACAGTTAACTCACGCGTTAGCTGTTAGGAAATGGCTGTGACGTCATTCGTCTCTTAAGATTTAAAATAGTAAAGATAAGATAAGATAGTGAAATCAGAATTCCATATGATTTGCATAGTCACATAAATATAATTGTGCGTGTCATAGAAGGATGAATTGCATAACGACTTACTAAATAGTGTGACGTCAATTCTCCCCAGCAAAATAAAAATTAATGAAAAAAAGAAATGAGAAGTTGATGCGCATCAGGAGAACAGGAATTCCTCCCTTTAGGATATAAGAGCTATTTTTTGTTTTCCTTATTTTAAAACTGAGAATGAACCATCCTTTTTAGAAATCAGACCTATAAATTTGGAATTCTATCTTGACAATACTTTCTGCAAACTGCGAGATGTATTCAGCAAAACACTCTAAATGTCAACCTGAAATGAATTATGCGACATTTGGAGTGTAGATGCACTTTGACTAGAGCGTGTGCACTGTGAATAAACTTAATAAATTTTCAATTCTTTTAAATAGTCAAAAATAAAACCAAAGTTTAGAATTTCGTCAATGCCTTTGGAAAGTATTCCTGTGCAAATTCTCTCCTGTACATATTGTTTCAAAATTCAAAACATAAACCAGTTTTGTTTCTACACAAAATTTATTTTTAACAAATTAATCAAAATTAGTTTTAAGCACAATTTTTGAAATAATGCTAAATCCGTCGGGGCTAAATGTCCTCTCGCTTTTGTGGAATGGCAGTTTAGAAGGGGTGTGCCAGTTCAGATGTCATCCTCAACTTCTGATTGATGAAAAGTTCCATTCGAAAATAGCGACAGTGTTGCTTTAAAAAGAAGATCATTATAACTATACTTATTACTTGTAAACATCGAATTATGTTTCTATAATTAAATATTTCATTCCTAACATAGTTATAGAAATTGATTTTTGAATTCTTTTAAGAGAAATTCTTTAGAAAATATATATACTAGCATCTAAAGATTCATAAATACACAAACTTCTTTCATGATACAACCATGGAAAACTGAAATGAAATAATTCAGCAACATCATCCACCCCAAAAGCAATTTTATTTCGTATCAAATGGCCACAAGTGGAAAAAAATATAGTAATAAAACACAAAAATAAATTAATGACAATCATTTCATTTCCCTTCAGTGATTTCTAACATATAACCTAATTCTTGTAACAAAGTTTTTTCAAACAGTAAACGACATTTTTTTTCACCCTCTAGAAGATTGGGCTTATCCCCCTTGTCAACTGTCGTTATTAACTATGCAGCCTTAACGAGCCATTATCGTAATTTTCTACATGTATATATCACACACACTAAAGCAAAAGATACACTATCAGCGAAATTCGAGTACCTAAAAAAAATTGGCAATTTATACATGAACGTTAGAGCATTCTAAAAAAGCGACCTCTTGAAAAGATTTTGCCTTGAGCGACCTATAAAAAATACATCACAAGATTATTTTTTTTCAGCTTCTTCGAATTTTCAGGGGGGTTTTTTTGCCTTTGAGGGATAAAAAGAATAAAATGGAAATATAAAAGCGAAAGAAAAATTTTCCCCGATACAGAAAAACGTATTTTTTTTAAAGAGTAAATTATGGGAGTTCTTATAGGAATTCTTTGGACAAATGAAATTTCTATAAAATTATTTCAAGATTTCCGGAATGGAAATAGCTAGCTAACGATTTGCTTTTTGACTTCATTTACTAGCGGAACTTAGCTCATTCGAATACGTCGGTAATTTTTTCTTCCAGAACAAATCTGTCCTTTGAATTTCCCGTTCATACAATTTTAAAATATCGTTTGTAATTCGAACTTATTCGATTCTGGTATTCGACTACATTCAAAGGAAATTTTTTGAAAGATAGGGATTTTTTAAATACTATCAAAAACTATGGTTTTTAGATGCATTGTCAATTATAATAAAAAATACTGTTAATACAACAATATTATTTGAAAATATATTTTGAGAAATAGGAAAATTTGTAGTAAATGTTAATGAAATTTAAACAAAATAATACTCTACATAAAATAGTAAAGCAGCCATCTTATTTGTCTTCGTACACAAGTTATAGAATATAATGATGAATGAAATGAACCAAAATCTAAGAAAAATTTGAGATGCAAAGAAGTTATGGATAAAAATATACGTACGTATGCATTTTTTTCATAAATTAACCAAATCTTTCCATAAATTTTTAATTAGTTTAAATTTAAAATTTCCAACTTAATTTTTCTAAAAACATTTGTAAATGAAAAAAAGTATTTTATCAACAATAAAACTTTTGATAGACTTTCTTACCCATATTATTTAAAGCACACGCTGAAATTTTTGAGTAAATACGTCTGTTAATTTTTAAATACCATGTTAACGATGGAGAATATTTATGCAAATTAAAGTCCTGAGAAAATTGTAGTTAAAGACAAATTTTAGCCGAAAAATAGTTGACCTTGGATGATAGGTCAGGCCTTTCTTTTCCTAGAAAAGATAAAAAGTTTTGGGAAGAGGAAAGTCTTGAACTACAAGAAATAATTATTAAAAACATTACCAATGTGGTCGATAACCAGTGAATTTCAACATAGTCGGATACCTTAAAACAAAGTTCAAAATAAAACAACAATTGTTTTTATTTCTGTTTTCTTTCGTCCGATACTTTTGTACCTAGTAATTGATGCGTTATAAAAACATGGTTAACTAAGAACAATAATTTATGTCTTCATTATTGCATTATGTTAACGACCACATAACAATAACAGTTTTTTGCTTTTTATAGAAAATGCCTTTGAACTTGCTAGATGTATATTTTTGTTTTTCATTAGTTACATGCGTATTATTTAGTTTGGTTACATTAAAGTTCGATTTGAAAGCATCACGTGGGCTATTTTGGGACGGACTTCGTAAGTTTGGGACGAAATAAGTCTTTTATAGAAAACGCCTTTGAACTCGCTAGTATTATACATATACACTGAAGTGATAAAAGTCATGGGATGACTGTTAATATGGTGTCGGTCCTCCTTTTGCCCGGCGAAGTGCAACAACTCGACGTGTCATGGAGTCCACAAGTCGTTGGAAGTCCTCTGCAGGAATATTGAGCCATGCTGTTTGTATAGACGTCCATAATTGTGAAAGTGTGGATGGTGCAGGAGTTTGGACACGAACGGACCTTTCGATGATGTCCCATAAATGCTCGATGGGATTCATATTGGGCGATCTAGGTGACCAGATCATGCGCTGGAACTGTCCGGAATGTTCTTCAAACCAATCGCGAACAGTTCTGGCCCGGTGACATGGCGCATTGTCATCCATAAAAATCCCATCGTTGTGTGGGTACGTGAAGTCCATGAATGGCTGCAAGTGATCTGCAAGCAGCTGAACATAACCATTTCCAGTCAATGATCGGTTCAGTTGCACCAGAGGACCGAATCCATGGCATGTAAAAACAGCCCACGCCATTATGCAGCCACCACCAGCTTCAACAGTGCCTTGCTGACAGTTTGGGTCCATAGCTTCGTGGGGTCTGCGCCACACTCGAACTCTACCATCAGCTCGTAACAACTGAAATCGTGACTCATCTGACCACGCCACGGTTTTCCACTGGTCTAGGGACCAGTCTATATGCTCACGAGCCCAGGAGAGTCGCTGCAGGCGATGTCGTGCTGTCAGTAAAGGCACTCGAGTCGGGCTTCTGCTGTCATAGCCCATGGAATACAAATTTCGCCGCACAGTCCTATCGGACATGTCCCTCGTACGTCCCACATTGATTCCTGCAGTTATTTGACGAAGTGTTGAGTGCCTATTAACACGGACCATTCTACACAGACGTCGGCGGTCTCGGTCGTTAAGTGCAGGTGGTCGCCCACTGCGCTGTCCATGATGGGATGTGATGCCTGAAATTTCATACTCTTGGCACACTCTTGATACTGTGGATCTCGGAATGTTGAATTCACTAACGATATCCGCAATGGAATGACCGTCTAGCTCCAACTAACATTCCACGTTCAAAGTCTGTTAATTCTCGTCGTGCCGCCATAAATCACGAAAACCCTGTTCACATGAATAATTTGAACACAAATGAAAGCTCTGGAAAACGAACTGCGCATTTATACTTTTTCGCTGCGATACTACTGCCATCTGTATATTTGCATATTGCTATCCCATGACTTTTGTCACCTCAGTGTATATATAAATTTCCTCAGCTAGAGGTGAATTATTTAGTTTAGTTATATTTCTATATATCTTTAGAGTAATATTGTGGAACGTCGTATAGAAATCGCGCAATATATTGTGAGAATATACTAACAGACTCCCTATTCTTTATATTTTAAATACTAAAGAGTACGGGGAATATAACAAACAAATCTCCTCTCTATCTCTCTGTCAAGTCATATTTATGTCTTAGATCAAGTACAGTAAATTCATTCCATCAAACCATTACGCATCGCTTTAGCGTCGGCACACTAAATCAATGGTTATAGCTGGATTAGAATACGAGGAGCTTAACTTCGTGGATGAGTACAGCTCATTGATTTGGTTCTAAGTATGCGAGATAAACTCGGTCAATCAAGCCAACTAATTCCAGAGTACTCAGCAAATAATTCATCTGATAGCGCAGACTCATATGCGTTAAGCCTAGAGGAAAAGAAACACGAGTCAAGTCATTTGGGGAAAAATAAACGGGACTTCAGCATTAGGACAGCAAATGGATTTGTACTTAACTTGCTGCTGATAAAGATGGACGGTTCTCCTAAAGAACCTCTTTTGTTTAACTGACCAATTATGGATGGAAGGCCCTGATCAAGTACATTCTTTAGATTATCGTATATCTGAAAGATAAACGGTCCTCCAGATTTCTACAAATACTATAATTCAGTTCTACTCAGCGTATGATGTTATTTCATTTACATGATTACATATCATGCTCGCATAAGGTGATAATTCCATACATTAATTCATTTCGAACATTAGTATTTTCGAATGTCCGTATTTTTCTCATCTTTACGACCCATTTAAAGTACTAATATTATGGTTTTGATACTTATTATCTTGTTCATTTCTCGCTGTAGTACATTTAACTGGAAATTTAGGGTAAATCATGAGCATATTTTTCAATCCGAGATACACAATCGAATGTCTTTAACTTCCTGTTAAAATGGAAGCAACTTCGTATCTTATTTATTTCTTGTTTTAGTGCGAAAATAAAGACATAAATGTTTAGCAATTCAAAAAAATAATAATAACAGGCGTGTACTTCTATAGACTCTTGTTATTTTTTATGACAAAAAGATGAGATGTTGAACAAGAGAGTCAACTTCCGAGTTAAGATGACAAATAAGTATGTAAGACTCTTGATAATACAATACATTGAACTGAAATTTAGGGTAAACTAGGAGTAGATTTTCAACAGTGGATACACATTCGAATGTTTTCAATGACAAATTGGAAACTTCTCGCTTTCTTATTTGTTTCTTGTTGTATAAAGAAAACAATGTCATGAATTTCTAGTAGTTCAAAAAGGAATAAGCGTGTACTTCTATAGACCCTTGTTATTTTTATGACAAAAAGATGGGAAATAGAAGAACAAGAGTGTCATCATCAGAGTTAAGATAACAAAGAACTCAAAGAAGATAGATGCAGTAAATCCGCTGGCCGGGAATGAAAATAAAGACTTGGCCTTGTTTCCGCGCGGTCTCCCGGATCAGGGGGCTCAGACCGGATAAGAAGGGGAAAAAAACAGGAAATCTTTCTCACTGGAAGGCGATCTGGCTCTCATCCAGAGGAGGCTCCAATGTGAACGAAGAACAAAGAAGTAGTGGCGGAGAATTCATCATGAGATCGGGTTTCCATTAAACCCTTTCTGGATACACGATGATAAATTTCTGATTTGTGGTTTCTGGAAGAAATGCAATCGTAGAAAACTCTTGTGTTGCAGAAGTAAGCTTTGAAGATAAAAGAATCGAAATTGGAAAGATACCGAAAGAACATTAACTTGGATTGTGTGTCGGAATATAGACTCTAATTCCAATGGGGACCTTACAGAAAATTCCTTCTCCACTCCAATGACAAAAAGAAAAGAACACTCCAATGACAAAAAGAAAAGAACACTCCAATGACACATAGAAAATTCCTTCTCTACTCGAATTCTAATGCAGAGACCTCACAGAAAATTCCATCTCCACTCTAATTCTAATGCAGGCACCTCACAGAAAATTCCACCTCCACTCTAATTCTAATGGAGGGACCTCACAGAAAATTTCTTCTCCACTATAATGCCAAAGGAGCCCTTATAGAAAACTCCCTCCACTCTAATTCCAATAGAGACTTTACAGAAAATTCCTTCTCCACTCGAATTCCAATAGAGATTTTATAGAAAATTCCTTCTCCACTCGAATGCAAATAGAGATTTTATAGCAAATTCCTTCTCCACTCGAATGCAAATAGAGATTTTATAGCAAATTCCTTCTAAATAATTCCAATGGAGAAATAATATAGAAAAGCGGAGGGTTTGCTTTTGTGAGGAGCTCAAGTCAGCGCTGCGTATCGAATGCTGTTGTCTATTGTAGTATCGAGTCCCGTGGGAAGTAGCTTGTCTTGCAGTAGAGAGTCGGTAGCTGGATACAACTAAAGCGAGATAGAGTGGAAAGTTTCAGCCGTTTGGAGAGACCGTATCCAGTGACCTTTATATACTTAATAGTAATAGTGGTGAAACCGTAAGAATATATATTTTTTAGGGTCATTTACAATTTCCCGCGTGCCCAATAGTTTATGATGGGAGAAAGTGATATGGTTCCTTCATTTTATAATTTGAAAAAATGAGAGCACATACACTGATGGAAAAAATCCCAACACTAGGAAGGAGCTGTGCTAGATAAACGAAATTTGGTAGGAGTGTTTATACACCTGAAAGATGACGCCGATTCAATTTTCGAGCTACGCGCGTAAGTGTGGCGCTAGTAGCGACACTATGAACATGCAAATGAGGTTTGATTTAAATAAGCGCTGTAAGGTTCGTGATCGTTATTTACAGTTGAGATTTAACGTAGTGGGTTAATTTTGTCAAGGATGCCTCTGAGAAGACGAAGAAGCCATTATCAACAGCTCACTGAGTTTGAACGAGGTCGTGTTGTAGGGCTACGAGAAGGTGGGTTTTCTTTCCACGATATTGCTGAAAGACTTGGCACGAATGTATCCACTGTGCATGAGTATTGGCGGCAGTGGTCAAGGGAAGGTATTGCCTCAAGAAGACCAGATCCCGGGCGGCCACGTGGTACTACTGAGAGGGAAGATCGTCGTATTCGGCGTATGGCTAATCGCACTGCGTCTGCAGCTGAAATTCGAGCAGCAGTTGGCAACGCAGTGACACAACGAACTGTTACAAACCGGTTACTTCAAGGACAGCTCCGAGCCAGACGCCCTGTACAGGGCATTCCACTGACTCCAAACCACTGCCGTTTGCGACGTGAGTGGTGTCAAGCTAGAGCTCATTGGAGGACGGAGTGGAGATCTGTTGTGTTTTCTGATGAAAGCCGGTTCTGCCTTGGTCGCAGTGATAGCCGTTTGTTGGTTAGAAGGAGGCCAGGTGAACGCCTGCTAGTGACCTGTCTGCGGTCTAGACACACAGGGCCTACTTCTGGAGTTATGGTTTGGGGAGCAATTTCGTATGACAGCAGGAGCACTCTCCTGGTTATCCCACGCATCCTGACTGCAAATTTGTACGTCAGTCTAGTAATACAACCTGTTGTGCTGCCATTCATGAACAGCATTCAAGGGGGTGTTTTCCAACAGGATAACGCTCTCCCTCATATCGCTGTTGTAACCCAACATGCTCTACAGAGTGTCGACATGTTGCCTTGGCCTGCTAGATCATCAGATCTTTCTCCAATCGAGCACGTATGGGACATCATCGGACGACAACTCCAGCGTCATCCACAACCAGCATTAACCGTCTTTGCATTGACCTCCCAAGTGCAACAGGCATGGAACTCCATCCCACAAACTGATATCCGACACCTGCGCGACACAATGCATGCACGTTGGCAGGCTTGCAATCAAAATTCTGGCGTTTACACCGGTTACTAATGTACCAACATTTCACATTTGAAATGGCTCTTCTCGCCAATGGCTCAACCTGTGATCTTGAAACTTTAATCAATTAAATATGTTACCTAGACAAATGTATTCCTAAAATTTCATTACAGTACAATAATTTTTTCTTGGTGTTGGGATTTTTTTTTCCCTCAGTGTATGATATAGATTGTGATGAAAGTCGTCTAGCCTTATTTCTTAATGACATAAAACCAAAGAAATAAATGTCTTTTTCCGATTTTAGTTTTTGTCTGTCAATATTTCCTTGGTTACAACTTAGAACAATCTTCTAATACAAATAACTAGTATTCCTTCAAAAATAATGAATTGGATTTTACAGTTAAATGAAACTGTGAAAGAACTTGAAATTTTCTTTTCTCTAGGGTACCCTTACGGCTGACAATGGAAATATAATTCACATGAGACGAATTACCACCCCATTGTTACGATTAACTATTGCGAAATTTCGGTAGTAGCAATAAGCTTTGAAATTAGACACAGAAAAATATATACCAACACGCGAATTTTTCATTTTAAAATGTGATACATTATTGGAATGTCTTTATCCATTGCACTCTCTTTCATCTTCACGATTCTGATGAAATGAGAGGAGGAAAGAACGAGTTGATGCGGGAGTCTCCGAACAAACGGATTATGCGTCAATCTTTTTTTCTGCCAAAGGTGATTTTTAAAACGTTTCATTACAATGAAACTCTAGGTTTACTCTTTGATTCTAGCTATTGATGAGTTCGGAACATTCTCTGCCAGAATAATTATAAAAATTTCAAAGACTATCATTTTTTATGGTGCAGTTTTACCTAGTTTTAAAAAAATATTATGAATGTTTTAGCACATTAAAGGCGGGAGTCGTAGTACTACGATTTGATCCGCGTTCCCCAGCATACTTTCGTCAAGATCCCCCGCCTTTAATGTGCTAACCAATAATGTTTTAATGTTTTACAGATTATTCAACAAAGCGAAAATAAACTAGAAGACTTAACAGGTTTAAAAGCTTGAAAACTGCACGGTGTAATAATTCAAAATATAATAAGACAGATAAATCTTTTTTATTCTTTAGTAGCTGGTAATGTAATCCAACTGGTAGCTGGTACACAGCGCGTTGCTATTGCAGAAGAAATAATCTTGGAAATATCATTTGGAATTTAAAACAACTGTCTTGTTTCATTAGGAAAGATTGAAAGAATCAGATTTGTTTTCATATCGGATATGAATACATTCTTTGAAATCGAAGGATATATAAAGGAGAAGCGTAAATAATATTAGTTCTATTTTATTTATTATTCAAGACTTTGAGGTTAGCAATATTTTTTTGTTTTTCCATCTTCGACAGAAACAAATAAGTACAAGTAATAAGTAGTCAGAATTTTATTGGAATCGGATGAGTGGCACGGCAGCGCATAAGAGACATACAGACAAACATTCATTTTCATTTATATGATAATCTTAAATTCATTGAAAGAATGAAATAAAAATTCCACTCCTCTAAATAAAATGTATATTCTTCACACAACTTTCGCGGACACTTACCATATCATTGGTATGATAAATGTCTTGGTCTAATGGAAATTAACCGATCGCACATTTTGAAATAGCGTCCCTTCCATTTAACTCGAACTTGGACGATCTACAAATTTCGAGTAAATATCACCATTAAATCTGTCCATCTTAACAATTCCAGTATATTGATAGATCGACAACGTTCAAAAAGATGGCAGGAACTAAAATTATGTCCTAATTGTACACCTCCTCCGTAAAGTGGTGCCATCACTGATGTGGAGGTAATTCCGCCCCACAACTTTAAAATATCCTTACAGTAACCGAAAATAGATCCCCATGCATAATTCTTCTCATTCCCATATCTAAAAATGTCTTCCTATATGAAATGTTTTTGTAAGATCACTTATTATAGATTTCATACACCTAGTTTATCATATTTTTGAGTCATCTCATTCATATGCACACATGAATAGTTGTGATCACTCTCAATCAGCCTTATAACAATTTTTTAAAGTAAATAAAAGCATAAAATTAATATACTGAGAAACGATTCCTGAAAATAAAATCAACATCGCCTTTTCCTAATACAGAACAGCACTTAGACAATTGCCAACTTATCAAATCCGTAAAAGGTCGGTATTCAGTGATACATATTCATAAATAACAGTGACTGCATCAGAATAATGAATACACAAGAAATAGTTACACTGTTTCAGTGATCGACGGAACGTAACTTAACTGAGAAGGCGTTCCTAACAGCTTTTACGTGAGACTGCTTTTAACGAACAAAGGACAATTTTCACGCCTGCGCAGCGCCGTGGTAACTATTTCATTCCTCCCATCTTCGATTAGTTCCTTCAGTGTTATTCGCGAATATGCTTTTTATTTTAGAAACAATTCCACTCTCTACTTCTCAGATATCTTCGGTTGAATATCTCTAGAGATTGCAACAGAAGCAGATTTTGTTTAACTGCTGCCACTTTGTTAAAGATCAATTTGTCTGCGCTTTCGGTGCTTTAAAAATTTACGTTCTCAAATATAGAGGGAAAGAAACTGAAAAGTCGAAAATGTAGAATTCATATTAAATTACCGTATATGAAACAATATATATATATATATATATATATATCAAGTAATAAGTATTCAAAGATTCAGCACAATCGAATGAACGGCACGGCAGAGCATAAGAGACATACGGACACACACACATTATATTATATAACATTTTAATTGTTTCTAATAATTGCTTTAGTTATTGTAGATGGATGCATTTTTTGGTATGGAAAAACTCCTGTGGTAGTAAGTTCATAAACCAGATAACATCCACAAGATAAGAGTAATTGCTTTTGTCTAGTAGCTATGTTTTGAGGTTTCCTACCCAGAGGTTCTGAGTTCTATGCCAAGCCAACATCACTTACCCCATTGATGACATTGAACAATGAGCCTTCAACCTTTGTAACACCCTCTACCGGTAACAAACGTCACCATAACAAATGTTCGTCGCCCGCCATAACGCTTGGTGCGATAAACACGTTCGTCACCCGCCATAACGCTTGGCGCGATAAACACGTTCGTCACCCGCCATAACGCTTGGCGCGATAAACACGTTCGTCACCCGCCATAACACTTGCTGCAATAAAATCGTTCGCAATAGCAAATACTAAAATCTATAAAATGCTAATTGGTTCCATTTTACGTAAATGCTTTCGATTATACATTATTTCCACAAGCACAGCATATTCTTTTCAATTTTTTTTATCCATAGAATCACATTCAGTAACAGATATTCGTCAATAACAGTGATTCGATCACTGTAATTAGTTTAAGAGAAACCCGCATTGTTTGGATCTGACGTGCGTTCACGTTTCTGTGGCTTTTGATCGCGCCGCCCTCTTCATAAAGAAACAAAATTCCCCCCCCCCCCCGCCTTTCTCGGAGCAATGAATTTTAACTAAGCAGCGCTTTAACTCTCTAATTAGTTCTTCCAGGGGCTCCTAAGACAGGAAATAATGCGAGAGTGGTATTCATTTTACGAAATAATTTTACGTTCATTCTCTTCCGTGCCTGTCATTTCAGTAACAGTTGAATGTGGCTATTATAGAAGCCGCAGTAAATGTTCCATCGTGCTAATGGCAGAATAGGTTATAAACATATTAACACCAGATTTCTGAAAAAATACATGAATTTTTGAATTCTGAATTTTTGAATGCTTGAAAATGCAGCGTATAAAATACTATGTGGGATTTTAATAATTCTTTTTTTTTCATTCTATTTAAATGTTTTAATAAAAGGAGATGTTATAAACATATGAAACAGATTAAAAACAAATTTCTGCAAAAAATATAATTGTTGAATTTTAGAATGCTGGAAAATGCAGCGCAGAAAAGACTATTTGGAATTTTAATAATTGATTTTTTTCATTATTATTTTTAGTGCAATTACTTAAAAACAAAACCATGCTCATTTCGGAATTTTTTTAAAAATCTTTTATAATAACTGACTGTCTTTTATATTCAGTTATAATAACTATTATAACTGAATGTTTAATAATAATTTCAGATTTTCAGACATAAGCTTGATTTTTGACTACTTAAAAGGGCCTGGTGTTAAGGTCGTGGCCTCAGAACAGGAGGTTTTCAGGTTCGAGATCCTATTCCATCAAAGAACTTGTCCAATGATAAGTGCCTTAAGAAATAACACAGCATTATAAAGTAATGAAATCGATTCATGTGATATCGATGTCCCTAAAAAAATCGATTGCGTAATTATCAATTACTAGCTGGCACCCGGCGCGTTGCTGCTTCAGAAGAAATAATTTGGGAAATACCGTTTGAAACTTTAAATTACTATCTTGTTTAATTAGGAATAATAACGTAAATGAAGGCATTCATTGAAATTAAATGGTATTTAAAAGAGAAGTGTAACTCATTTTAATACTATTGTTTTTTATTCTATTATTCAAGAGCTTTAGGGTAGGCAATATATTATATTATATTATATTATATTATATTATATTCCGTTTTCAGAAAAAACAAATTGATTTCTTGACTGTCCGACTCGTAGCATCCAGCATACAACCGGTTATGTGAGGAAAATGTATCTCCTTGGTGGGTTATTTTGACAACAATCCTTGGTTAATAGATGCGGTAAATAGATCCAAAAATAATTTATATAGATAACCTAACTTTATTATGCCTATAGCCCTCCCGTAAGTGCAAGTAATAAGTATTCAAAGTTTCATTGCAATCGGATGAACAGTTTAGCAAGGCATAAGATAAATACAGACAAACACTCATTTATATTTATATAGATGCGATCGTATGCTGTGAAACACACCCTTTTTCTTCTTGTAAGACAAAGGGGATTTCAAAAAGTGAATAATGCCTGATTTACATTCGGCCAGCATAAAACGGCCAATAGACAACGCAGAAGAGGGCTGATTTATGTTTGCCACTATTTCATAAGTTAGATTCAAGCATTCCATTCTTGGCCATAGATTGCCATTGTGGCGTTCTTGAATTTATATTTTTCACTGAGTATCGTATTGAAATGATGGATATTGACACAAAGAAACAGGTTAAAAAAGTTCAACATTCCTAAATTTGGAAAAGTATAGAAAAGAAATGGTAAATAAAATGAAAAGAGAACACAATCTCAGTTTAGAAAAAGCAAAAAAAAAAAAATGTCGGATAAGTGATCCATTTTTTCACGCCAAATTCTACAAACAAATAAGAAAACAATTCAATATATAGCGCTTTGCAGTTGTAATGTCTGGACAATTATTTGCCATCTACCAAACAGCATTCTTCATTTTCTCTATGCATGCGTGGCCTACTTGCCGTCTAATAACTGACCGAATGTAAACCCGGCATCACAGTTTAACTTCGCAAAATTGTGAAAAAAATATAGAGAATATTTTGACAAATAAAATGAAAAACAAAAACAAAACCTCGAATCGGAAAGAACAAAAATTATCGGAATTAATCTATGATAAGCGTATTAATTAGTGTAGTCTTGTAATTAATAAGTGTCTATTAATTAATCCATAAATTGGAATTAATGTACTAACCGAAAAAACCTCCAAATTCCACAAAAGCATGATTCGTAAAGTGGAAAAAATACGATAAAGAGGTATGTTGTTCTTCCGTCTGGATAATTCCTTGCCATGGACAGAACAGCCTTTTTCATCCTTTCTTCGCATGCGCTGCCTGCTGGCCATTTAGTTATATTAACGTTGCGTTTAAAGCAACACGAGGGCTATTTTGGAACAGACCTCATCATTTTGAACCACTGTCAGATGACGAGGGTGACACTTGAACTGACACCCCCTCTCTCCTCACGCCACATCACACCAGAGAGAGGACGTTTGGCCTGACAGATTTAAAGTATAAGAGAGCTTACACGACGGTTCTTCGGTGGAATCGAGTCTCAAACCTGAAATTTTACCACCAGACCACCGCGGTCCTCTAATGGCCGTTTAATAACTAGCCGAGTGTAAACCCGTCAAACGGCTGCGGTAGCCTGGTTGGTAGAGCGTCCGTCTCGTAACCAAAAGGTAGCGAGTTCTGTCCTCGTTTCGGCCAAAGACAGCCGTGTTGGCTAATGGCAGTTAAAGCACGTTCCATAGGTTCTGTAAATTCCCATCACAGATGATACCCCTGGAGATACTGAATCAGGGATGAGTCAGTCTCTGATTTGGATCTAAATTCTCACTTGCGGATGGAGGGATGAATTCGATCACCCCCTAAAAAGGGTTGTGTCGTGTGTGTTCGAGCAAAAGTCGTAATTCACCTTAACGGTGTTCTTTAACAACGAAAAGCGCATACTTTGCCTTCATTCGAAAGAGCTAAATCGCATTCGACTTGGTATGACCAAGTGGCATTAGACCGATCCGAAACCCGTCATAATTCATTGCACGCATTATAGAAACATGAATAGTCTATTTGGATCCTAAAATTTTAAACAACTGTGGTACATACTTGTATAGCAAGATTTCCACAATGACATCATCAAGTCAAGGATTAGAGATCTCCACAAATAATTTTCAAACAATAGTCACTTCATTCGAAGATATGAAATTCTATTTTTTCATTTCTTTCTTCCCCCAAGTGTCAATATTCAAGGGCTAGAATCACTTAGTGTCTGTCACGAGAAGATTTCATAATCAAATTACAGATGGAACAAAACTTGAATTCCGAGTAAAGAAATGAAAACTAGCCCATTTGCAACTGTCAGTCGTAAAAATACTTCATCGTTTGTGCCCGTTTCAAAATAAGGCATTATTTTTCAAATTATTTCAATATTTATTGTTGGATTCCGACATTAATTATGACATTAGAGGAAATTAAACGACGACGGAATAAAAAGAAAAGGTCAACTTTGTATTTTAACGTATTAACCGGGTAATTAACTTGTATTCCATTCGTTTTTACATTGAAGCATTTCGTCATACCCGGTTACCAGGTTAATTGGCTCTACGCCATAAACAATAATTATCAAAGCATTCATTTAATGAATGTCCATCTGAAATTGACTGACGTTCTTAGATTAAACAAACAAAAAAAAACAACGACCAGATAAAACTTGCATTCAAAGTTGGTAAGAGGCCTCTTAGATATTATAAAATTCCTTATTAGTAATAATCATTATTACTATTACCTTAATAAATGTATTGACAAAACGAAAGAGTTAGTGATGAAATTTTCCCGTAAATCAATTATGAGATTACTTTTATATTATACTAGCTGGTACACGGCGCGTTGCTGCCGCCGAAAGAAATAATATTAAATGAAAGCAATCAGTTATTTGGCAATTTTTATCGAAATAGGATGAATGGTACGACATATATATGTTACAGTAAAAGTAATAAATTCGGTGATATAAAATTACCGGTGATTATACAAAATCACCACAGAATTTGTTAACCCCTTCCTTCTCGCTCCCGTGAAAATGACGGGGTGAATTTTCTACCTCTATTTCTCGCGCCCGTGATATTTTCGGGCTGGCCTATTCAAAAGGAATGCGCCAAAAATATTAAAACAATCGATTTCTTATGCCTAGAATCATGTTTAGTACTCAATATATACGCCAGATGGTTGCCCTAGATTATTTGCAATGTTTTTAGAGATAGTTCATTTATTTTACACTAGATGTCAGCAGAAAGGAAACTCGGTACTATTGTTCTGATGGTGATGTTGGCCTATGCATCTCATGCTTTAAAATGTATCACACAAGAAAAAAGGACTAGTATTTATTTACATTATGTGTAAATGCAATAAAATGATGTTTGAATGCTTAAAACATACATTTTTTTTCTCTTTATTGCAAAGCTAACATTCAGTCATAATAACCCTGGCTTTTCCATTTTTTTTTAATTTCACGCTAAAAATGAACTAAAAAAATGAAAACTGAATGCAAATATTGTACATACACTCAATTTTGTATAATTTTCTTGAATAAAAAATAGGCACTTTTATGACCCTTTTCTTCAAAATTATGTGACCGTTAAGGGGTTAAATATGATAAATTATTTGATATTTATCAAATAATTTATCATATTTAACAAATTATGTGGTGATTTTGAATAATCACCGGTAAATTTTATATAATCACGGATTTATCATTTTTACTGTAACGTATGAATAATACATAATTATGAATAGTCATTGTATAGTTATATAGTTATATGCTTACATGCATATATAGTTACATATATAGTTACATGCAATATTGAGATGTATTCTCTTTTTCTTGGTTCATTCTTTATAAAAATTTTAACTCTAAAAATATTACTTTTCATCAAATGTTCCTGATTAGAAACAATAAATTATTCTTAAAGTATATAAAATTATTTTATATATTAATTATTTTAATTATTACAAACACCTACGTGATGGTTACAGGGAGAGCACAATTATCCAAAATTTAAAAAGAATCTCAACCGCATTTATTGACCAGGGATTCATCTACAAATAACTCGCCGATCAGACAATAGATTCTGCAGAAATGCGACATCCAAGTGAAAGGCTGATATTTTGTAATCATAGTGCGCAAATGTCATGCAAGTCATTCTCAGAGGTAACAACTTCCTGACAGATGATGCGAGAAAGTTTTGGGGAGGCCAATCCTGGGAATTTTAAATGTTAGCGTTTTTCGCATATCTACCCAAAATATTGTAGTACAAATAATTTTGCACCTTCTGAATTTTCCAAAAATTGGTATAAATATATTTTCTATGATGAATCCATTTTAAAAGAAAATATTTTATTCACATTTTCTAAAATTAAACTTGAGAATCCTGGTTGAATATTGAGCGAGTCACGAGATACAATAAATAATTCTTTTCATTACCCTTCGGAAATAACTCCAAGCATTACAATTCTAAAAGAATACACAAATATAATGTATAAAAATGAATATTTGTTTCTTCGTATTTTATATACTGCCGTACCCTTCATCGTATTTCGATAAAGCATTGAAAAACTGTTAATTGATTGTACTTAATATCTTTTTTTCGGCGGCAGCAACGCGCCGGCTGGCAGCTAATACTTAATAGTTAATAACTGCATATGCAATTAAAGGTATGACTATATTCAAATAAACACTGGCAGACGAGAAAATTATTTTTTCACAATCATAATTCAGATTCAGGCATATTTTGACGCCAATAATCATCGAATTTTTGGAAGATTACAAATCATTCTTTTCCTATACAAGAAATCAAAACAATAGCGTTCTTAATTACAATTACAATATGTATTATACATTATATCTATCTATCTATCTATCTATCTATCTATCTATATATATATATATATACAGACCGATAAGGACATTTTAGTTTGTTAGTAGAAACAAACTACAAAAAAAGGTACGTTTATACAAAAAAACTAAGTTAAGCGTACATATTTGGTATTAATTTCCCATACGGAACGATTTATGCACATAAAAGGAAACAATCGGTAAAATAAATCACAGTAATTTGGTAGGAAAGAATACATCATAAATATAAATGCAAGCGTAGCGAAAAAAATTGTTTGTTATGATAAATGCTGATTTTACGCATATAATAATGCACATTAAGTGTCTCTTCTTTTGCGCATTAGATGCGTAGGTACTGATTGTTGCATGTGTACCAGAAACTTTACACATCGTTGGGCAAATTTAATGAAGTTCTTACGGCAAGCAATGCGTCAAGACTCTAAGGCCTCAAACAGAGGTTGTTGTGAGATGGATTTGAGCAATTTTCGAACAGTGAAGAAGTTAGCCGAAACATTATCTATACTTATAATGAGGCTCGATGTGCGTTTGTTGGCGCTCTACAGGCCAGACCGTTGGACCTACAGCTACCAAATTTGGTACATGTATACCTTGGAGGTCGGGAATGTGCAACTCGGAACCCTTTTTTCAAATTCTTAATTAGAATGTGAATTAATTAAAATTGAAGCGAAATTTCGACGTTTTTCCGCTATAACTTCCGAAAATATTATCGCACAAACATGATTTTTACATCAATTTAAAGATTAAAAAATTACATTTCTAGTGGTATTAGTATTTTAAAATATAATTGAAGCTTCTATTTCTAACGAATTTTTTAAAAAATATTTTAACTATATTTTCCAACAATCTATTTCGGACAAAACAATAAAATTTAATCTGCACCAGTAATTAGCACGTGTTAGCACGCGTAATGTAATTTTCAGCACGTGTCTGCATGAAACGAAATGAACATGAAATATGTTTTTTCTAAAAAGAAAATGTAAAGAAAATTCTTGGTGACTTCAACAACATTATTAGTTAAACAAATCAACATTATTTACGACATTCATGGTTTCATATGCATGTATTTTCACCAAAATAATATCTGTTATATTTCTATAACAGATATTTTTTATTAAATAATACAGCACCCATTTATTCAATCCATTGCATACATCCAGTTCAAAGAAAGGGAGATTTTAGATTCCAAAAGATAGCATCTATCCCAATTCTGAAAGCATTCGAATGGTCTCTGCAGCTTATTCCGATAAATAATGCAAAGGAAGGGTTTTTTTCGGTTGTGTCTGTTGGAAGTCACGCGGTTTAAACAGAAGGATCAACTGACAGCAAATGGAATTGCGGATTTGGGAGCGATGTGTCGCTCTTTGGGGGAGGATTTTGCGATCAGGAAGAAGGAAAGAAAAAAAAAGGATTTTTCTTTTACTTTGTAGTAGGTGAAGTATAGAGAAGAATGTTGAAAACCGTCAAAAAATTCGAACAGGAGATTTTGATGTATTTCTACTTTTGATGTCCCTGAGTTCGAAAAACACATTTTTGGAATTATATATATTTGTCTGTCTACCTGTGGCAGAGGTAACTTAAAAACGCTTTGAACTAGACAAATGGAATTTGTTATACGGTGAATTTACAGCAAATTTATCGATTTAAATCCCATTTTGAAAAAATTCCCTTCAGAGAAAGTCTGTCTGTCTGATTGCTCAAATATAAGTTAAGGCGACACGGTACCATCTAAAATTTTTTTTTATTTCAATATTTGAAATTAGATTTGAAGTGTATCTTATCTTAAATAGCATTCTATAACTGCCCACAAAAAAAATTGAATTATTTCAACAATTTTTGAAAAATTTAATTTTTTTAATGAAATTTTTTTAAACCCTAAAACTTTTTTCAATATTAAAATTTTTTCGCAATTTTTTTCAGGTAGTTAGTTATATATTACATAAAAGTTACTATGGAATTTATCCTCCTGATAATAATTATCTAATTATAAATATTTTCATTGTTAAACATAGAAAAAATCTGAAAAAAAACACATATTTTGGGTTTGAACACTTAAAAAAAATAACTATGCATCTTAGAACAAATTCCATAGTAAGTTTTATAAAACTTGTATTTAGGAACATTCACAAAAATTTCAAGAAGGCTTTCGAAGAACAGCACGTAAACAAAATGACATCAGGAAGAAAAACGAATTTAAAGATTTCCAATTGCTATAACTTGATATGAAATTCATAGGACAGCCTGAAACTTCTACAAAATGTATATTTATTTATTCTTAATTGTATTATATAGACAAATTTAGAAAAGTCGGCTTTATCAAATGAGACAATAAAAAAAACCGGTATTTTCATGATTTTTCATCAGAATGTGTTGCCTTAACATCAGAAAATGGAAAGAGCTGGATTGATAAAATTTGGTATACAAATGTAATATTTATAATGTAGTCATCTATCAAATTTTGAGCCAAATCCAATTAGGAGAAGTCCGTCTGTCAGCTTGTACTTCCAGAAACATGTAAACTCGCTAGCTCAAAAACACAAAATATATGAAGTTTTGTGAATTCGAGTGATTTTTGTAAATACAATTTCAGTTTCAATTCTGCATTTTGGTTTCATTTAGCTGGGAAAAAATGCATCTAAAATAAATATTTTATTTTCATATATTATTAAAATCAGATATTATATAGATTCAGTTTTGTATTTACATGTGCAGTTTTTGTGGAAAATTTTATTCTAATATATTGCAAAAACCATTCTTAAAATACACATTCGATTTTCAGATACTCTGAACGGCATGCAGATATTATTCGCCAAACCCCTCGCCAAGGAATTAAGTTTCACTAAAGATTCAATAAAGGTGTCAAATACATGCCAAAGGTTATTGTTTCTTATTCCAAGCCAATGCAAAGGAAGGATTTTTTAAGATAAGACAGTTATTTATGAGGATTTGATTGTTTTGTTTCAATTCCACATTTTGGTTTCATTTGGAAGGGAAAAAATGTGTCTAAAACAGAAATTTAATTTTCAGATATTATTAAACGTATGCTAGGAATAAATCGCCAAATAATTCGTTATTGATGACATGATCGATTCAATTTCGTATTTACATGTGCAAATTGTATTTTAATTGATTGCTAAAAACGTTCATAAAACACACATTCTATTTTCAGATACTATGAACAGCATTGCAAGGATTATTCGCCAAGGAATCACACTATAGATTCAATAAAATGCCAAATACATGCCAAAGGTTATCGTGTCTTAATACACGCCAATGCAAAGGAAGTATTCTTTGAAATAAGACATTTATTATAGAGGATTCGATTAAGTTTTGTTTCAATTCCACATTTTGGTTTCTTTTGGCTGGGAAAAAATGCGTCTAAAACCGAAATTTAATTTTCAGATATTATTAAACGCATGCCAGGAATAAATCGCCAAATAATTCGTCAATGATGACATGATCGATTCAGTTTCGTATTTACATATGCAAATTTTATTTTAATTGATAATGAAAAACGTTCCTAAAACACACTTTCTATTTTCAGATACTAAGAACCGCATGCAGGGATTATTCGCCAAACCCTTCGGCAAGAAATCACACTAAAGATTCAATAAAAATGCCAAATGCATGCCAAAGGTTACTGTAAGCCAATGCAAAGGAAGGTTTCTTTGAAATTAAGCATTTATTATAAGTTTTGGGGAGGTTATTCCCAATGGTTCTAGCAGAAAGTACTGACGTCGATTAGGGATAAGAAAAGTGTCTGTCTCCTTCTACATGACATAATGACGGAATATGATGGGATGAGTTTATAAAATAAGAAAGAAATTGTAAGATAAGAGCTTTTAGTTAATGGAAACTGGACTGTTCCATTTTGTTTGACGTAACTTTTCCATTTATTTCAATTTTGTAAAACTGACGCTTTGGATAGTTCTTTTGATGGAGTTCACTTTAAACATTGTATTTTAAACAGAGGACTTTGTTCAAAAGTCTCCAGTGACTTTCTAAGAATGGAGGATATGTTTCTTTAACAAAGATATCAATCAAGCAAAAGCATTAAACAAATATAGGAATGCAAGTTGGAACCATTTGGTGACTGCACAACTTTTGAATTGTTGGACAAATTTCATTGGAATGCGATAGTATTTATAAAAATAAATTCATACAGAAAAACAAAGATAAAAATTTAGTTAAATTAATTTTTCAAGAAATCCACAATAATGACAACCCATATAAATAAAAATGAATGTTTTTCTGTTATGCCTTCCTAAACCGTTCATCCGATGGCTATGAAACTTGGTCAGCTTATTGTTTACACCTACGAGATGGCTAGAGAGATATTACAATTCTCTAAAATTTAAAAAAAATTGAATCTTCATTGCATCTATTTACTAAGGATTCATCTCCAAATAACTCGCCAAGGAGACAATAGATTGTGTAGAAAAGCTAAATTCAAGTGAAAGGTTAAAATTTTGTAGCTATATTACTCAAATGCCATGCAAACCCTTCTCAGAGGTAGCAACTTCATTACAGATTACGCGAGAAAATTTTGGGGAGACCAACCATGGGGGGGGGGTAAACTTTAATTAAATATTAGCGTTTTTCGCGGTAACCACCAAACATATTGTAATACAAATAATGTTGCACCATCTTAATTTTCAAATTTTATCTTTCAACTATATGAACGATTTTATGGTAACTACTTTGTTACAAATTATGCGAGAAATTTTTGGAGCTACCAATCCTGAGGATTTTATATTTTAATTAAATTTTAGCGTTTTCCGCAGTAACCGCCAAAATTATTGTAATACAAATAATTTTGCCCCACTTAGTTTTTCAAAAAATCATCTTTTCAACTATATTAATGATTTTGTGGTATAAGTATATGTATATGGTATAAGTATACTTTCTATGTTTAGTAAATTTTAAAAGAACATATTTTAATCACATTTTTTAACATTAAATGTGAGAATTCTAAACGAATATGAAACGAATCACGATATACAATAAATAGTTTCTTTCATTACCATTCTGAAAGAACACCAAGCTTTACAATTCTAAAAGAATACGCAAATCTAATATACAAAAATGAATGTTTGTTTGTTCGTATTTTATAAAACACTGCCTAATGATTGATTGATTACATTTAATAATATTTTTTTCAGCAGCAGCAACGCGCCGGATACCAGCTAGTGTAGCATAAAACAATATATTAAAATGTAAAGTTACACACAGATATTCAACTCACAGTCACAACGTGATACTTTTCATTCCAAGACTCCGAGACTAGAAGTTTTTATCGGTTGTACGTCATTATGGGGTGGCACGCAGAGAGATGGGCTGTTATTACTTCTTCTATATTAACGAATTTATTTGCATTCACACTATTGATACATGAAAACTTCTCCTTTCATAGGGCCGTGGTGGCCTGGTGGTAAGTTCTCGGCTTCGGAGAGGAGGGTTTCAAGTTCGAGTCCCGATTCCAAGGGGGTCTGGAGCACGTTAATCTGTCAGATCAAACGTCTTATCACTGGTGTGAAAGATTGGAGAGAGGGTTATTGGTTCAGGTGTCGTCCTCGTCACCTGACAGCGGTTCAAAACGATGAAGTTCGTCCCAAAATGGACCTAGTGTTGCTTTGTGATGGGGACGTTAATATAGCTAAACTATCTCCTCCTTTTATCTTCCATCTCACCCCCCCCCCTTTTTTTGTCAAAATAAACTTCTCCCGGGGCATGCGCAAGAGGCCAATTGATTTTTGAATCCTAGATGGGACAGAAAGGTGTTGTTCTTCTTTTGTTTACATATATTCAATTCCAATAACATAAAATTTCATTTACTAAAAAACAAAAACATAAATTCCAAATGCTCTGCAAAAGCTTTTAATACACCTCTTATTTTGATAATAATGTATTCCAAAACTATAAAATTGTTTGATTTAGTTTAGTTATATTAACGTCCCGTTTTAAAGCAACACGAGGACTATTTTGGGACGGACCTCGTCAAATTGAACCACGGTCAGTTGACTAGGACGACACCTAAACTGGCACCCCTCTCTCCACACCTCACCACACCGGCAGGAGGACGTTTGGCCTGACAGATTGAACGTGCAAGAGACCCCCTCACACAACGGTTATTCGGTGAAATCGAGTCTCGAACCTGAAACCCTCCGGTTCCGAAGTCGAGACATTACCACCAAGCCACCGCGGCCCAAAACTATAAAATAAAAGAACATGCTTCACGATTTAAAAAAAAGTTTCGGCTAACATGACACTTTTAATAAACAACAAAACCCTCTTCGTATTTTGTTTACCAAAAACGCCCTCCCACTAATCGCATTAGCGCCCCCGCATCAAATAAAAGCACTCGGGCTTTAATGCGGACAAGCTCAGACTGTGTGCGCCCCGGGAATTTAAAGCCTGCCCTTGTCTCGCGCCCCAGGACGAGATAAAGAAAAATCTTACTTTTTTTACCCCCCCCCCCCCTAATCCCAGAGTGGATTTGAATTTCTATTCGAACCGAACGGAATTCTTCAGTTCTTTGTCATAATGACCCCATTATCCATTCAGTATTTTTTTTTCCATCCCCTTCATTGAGAGGTTACTATGGAAACGGATCTACTCGCTATGTATTATCAAATTAAGTACTGTCGGTGGCTTATCTAGCTCAAAACATGGATGCGGTTTATGTTTATGAAAAAAACTGTTGTTAGCAGATTAGACACATTTGCAGAGGCGTTTTCGACGGCCAAAACCAGAAACCGAAATGGCGTTACATAGATTTAGTGCTAAGAATTGCTACGCAAGTCTTATGCATTTCTGTTGCTAAAAATATTGCGCTTTCAGTATAGTGATTTTGTGGTCTAGTTCTACAAGATTAATGTGTTTATTTCGTCCGCTGATTTTTTTTTTTTTTTTTTTCGTTTATGCAATCAGCTAAGTGAAAACCCCACCTGGAGCTGATTAGAAGTTTCATTTACTAGTTGACTAAGAAACAACATCGGGAAAAAAATTACTATATATGATGTTGTTTCGAAAACATACTGCTTTTTTCCAAATTTTATATGTTTCATTTATTTAATTCTAACTGGTACCCAGAGCGTTGCTGCAACATAAGAAATGTTATTGGAAATATTGTTTGAAATTTGAAATAACTGTCTTGTTTAATTAAGAATGATATTCATTTTATTATCGGCAATGAATGCATTCATTTAAATGGAAGCATATATAATGGAGAAGCAGGAATAGTATTTATTTTATTTTTATTATTCTTTTCTACAAAAAAATATTCATTTTTATGTATTAGATTTGAGCATTCTTTTGGAATTGTAAAGCTTGGTGTTCTTTCGGAAGGGTCATGAAAGAAACTATTTATTGTATCTCGGGATTCATTTCATATTCGTTCAGTATTCTCAAGTTTAATGTTAAAAAATGGGATTAAAATATGTTCTTTTAAAATTTATTAAACATAGAAAATATATTTATACCCTAAAATCTTTAATATAATTGAAAAGATATTTTTTTAAACTAAAATAGGGCAAAATTATTTGTATTGTAATATTTTTGGGAGTCACTGCAAAAATCATTAAAATTTTATTTAGTTCAAATTTCAAACCTATCGGATTGGTTCTGCTAAAACCTTCTCGCACTCTCTCTAATAAAACTATTACATCAGAGAATGAATTGCATTAAAGTGCAATAACGACGGAATATAGACCTCTGCCTTGAATGTAGCATCCTTTACTGAATCTGTTGTGTCTCCTTGGCGAGTTTCTTTGGCGGTTTTTCCATCATTAATAGATCTGAAAATACTCTTCATAGTTTAGATGATTGAACTATATCTATAACCTTCGCTAGCATTACATTATCGATGTTTTATCGTAATCGAATGAGCAGTATAACAGCTCATAAGGGACATACAGACAAACAATTATTTTTATTTATACTGAGAATAATCATACTCAAAATTCTTTTATTTATGCATTTTTTCATTGAATACACAATTTTGTTACAGAAATTTCTGGATAACGAACATTTGATGAACTGTTGAAATTTCTTTTAACCACTTCACCCATTAATTCAACTAACCTCCAAAACATCCTATTTGCCACATTTATTATTATTCTAATTCCATAATAACATAAAGGACATTTGAGATACTAAAGCTTTACTAGGCAAATTTTGTATTTTAAATAATGTTACACTCTCATCTTAATTTTAGGTTCAAACACTAGAAATTCAGTAATATGATACAAGTGTCAGACACATCGTTGAGGCGCAAGAGAGTAATACTTAATGTACCCATCTCATGCTTTTACTGAGAAGCATTCCTGGTGCTTCATTTATACCTTCTTTCTCTGTCTCAAACGATTTGGAAGCTCTGACAGTTTCAACAACGTTGCAGAGAAAACTTTTAACAGTTTGTGCTCACTATAAACTTATAATTTTATTTATCTTTTATATTTCCCCGTTAAAAATATGCTTCATTCCCGTCAAACCTGTACTTGTTACTTCAGATTTTCAAAGTAGTTATGGCAGGTTGATTTGTTTATAAATTTATGCGTCGTTTTAAGTGCATGACAAAATTCGTTATTACATAGAAAGATAAGAGCTTTCCAAAAGGAACAAAATATGTATATTGCTCAACATTAAATATTCTCAAGACAATATAAACTTTACAAGCAAGGTCATTTGAAGATTCGAATCTCAACTCATAATTATGTACCTGAAAAAACGAGAACTTGCATCTAGACTAGAATAATATGAAATATCAAAATAAGTATATAATTAACAAAATTAAAAATATCAGAATAAGCATATAACTATTATATATATGTTTTTATATTATTATATCAAACATTATCAGCATTAAGTATTCACTAGACATAAGCTTTACATGCAAGGTACTTTGCAGATTCAAATTTCTCATTTCATAATTATGTTCTTGCAAAAGCGAGAACTTGTATCTAGACTTAAATAATATGAAATATCAAAATAAGTATATAATCAACAAAATAAAAATTATGGAAATATATATATATAAATATATCAAATATTAACAACATTAAATCTTCTCTAGACATATATAAACTTTGTATGCAAGGTACTTTGCAGAATCAAATTTCTCAATTCATAATTATGTACCTGAAATTAAAAATGAATATTTATTTCTTCGTTTTGTATATACTGTCGTACCATTCAATCGATTTCAATACAAAACTGCAAAATTATTGATTGATAGCACTTCATACTATTTTATTTCGGCGACAGCAACGCGCCAGGTACCAGATAGTAATAAATATAAGAAATAAAATTCGGCTGTACAAATTTTCCTTTCTAAATAACTCTATTTTCACAATTTATCACATAATAACAGGAATCAGGGGACCTTTTGCCTTATAATTCCTAAAAGTTAAATAACAAATAATGACCCATTAACTCTATAACCTAATATTTACAAACAAATTAAAAAACCTTCAGCTTATTTTTTTAAGCTAAAGCATATTCTCTTTAATTATTTATGTTTTATCTCTAATTACTTATCTCTTTATTACTTATATATAAAAACGCATGGATCACTATCTAAAACAGTTCGAAGTAAGGCAAAATGACTGATTTTATACAAATAGTATTTCTTCTCTCTTTTTATAAATATAATAAAGAAAATTCGGCTGCATATTTTCATTTCTAAATAATTATATTTTCACATTTATAATACAATGACAGGAATCCCGGGACCATCTGCCTTATAATTCCCAAAAGTTTAGGTACCCGACAACGTTCCCAAAAGTTAAGGTACCCGACTACGTTCAAAACACTGATTATCGACCCCATTGGCTAATTGTTTTTATTATTGTTATTTTTTGTACTTCATACTTTTCTCTTTCCAGAACAGTTCATCTTTTCTAGGAAAGGGAAGGACTAGCCTATCATCCAGGGGCACATATTTTACAGTTAAAATTTGTCTTTAGCTTCGATTTTCTCAAAACTTTCATTTCCATGCAAATTCTCCTCCATTCACATGATATCCCCAAAACTGATAGAGGTATTGACATAATAATTTCAGCGTGTGTTTTAAATAATATGGGCAATAAAACGAACCCAAAGTTTTAGTGTTGGTGAACTGCTTTCTCATTTATAGGTGCTTTTAGAAAAATTAAAGTTGCAAATGTATGGAAAAAAATTCATATATGCGCATATTTTTATCCATAAATTCTTTGCATCTGAAGATTATCTTAGAATTTGGTTCATTTCATTCATCATCGTATTCTACAACTTGTGTCCTAAGAAAAATAGGATGGCTGCATTACCATTTCGCGTTGAGTGTAAACCGTTTTGGTTCAATTTCATTAACATTTACTACAAAGTTTTCCATTACTCAAAATGCATTATTTTTTCGAATAATTGTTTTCGTATTTATAGTGTTTATTCTTGACAATACAGATAAAAACCATAAACAGTTTCTGAAAAATCCAATTTTTCAAAATTTCTCCTTCTAGCGTAATCGGATACCTTAAGTGACAGATAATTACCTACTAATTCTATAATCGAATCTTTACAAACAAATTACGAAATAAAAATCTTTAGCTTATTTTTGTAAGCTAAAGCGTATTCTCTTTAATTACACTACCACCTTCTATTATTCACTGAAAAACGCAGCATAGAATAAAAAAATTTCTGGCTTCAGAAATAATGAATGGTATTTTTTTAAACTTCAGGGGTGACATAAAGGGAGGAAAAGTAAGGGTTTTTCCCCTCATTCCCTCAGCGGATTTGAATACTTATCAGAATTTGAAAAGTGGTTTTCAGTTTTTTTGTGCTAATGATTCCACAAAATCCACATTATCCAGTTAATTTTTTCTTCCTTTCACCTCTTGATTAAGAGGTTACCATGGAAACGGAGCTGTCTCGAAAGCATTATCAAATGAGGCGTCGTTGACAATCTACTTAGGACGAACTGAGACGCACTTGATACACAAGGAAAAAAAACGCATTTTAGCTGATTAGTCTATAAAACAAAAGGTGTTTTTGACGAATAATCAACCCAGATGCAAAATTCAGTTTGGAAGATAATCGAAATTGTCGGGATGAGGACCATGACTCGTGGTTTTAGTTCTAGATATTTATTTGGAGGTATCAAGTCTAAAAATACTTAGATGGTTTCTGAATTCATTCGACTGAGTCATGAAACAAATGCACTTCTTGGAACAACAATTATAATTCCATATTTCAATGCAATACAATGAATTTTCATATTTCTCAGACAGTTTTTTAGCTCATAGTAGTTTGTTTGGAATCCTGTTTTTATAAATCAATCACGTAGCTTAGAAAATTTGTTACCCTCTACATATACATATACAGACAGACAGATAGATAGAGACTACTTATCGAATGGATTTCTTTATAGTAATATTTTAAATTCTAAACTTAATTCCATGTTTCGATGAGTTTTTTTATTTTCATATTTGGGAATAAATCCGATATAATGGTTCATAAAATTAAGAATTTGTACATAATAATTCGTATGTAGTTAAATTTGAATTCATATCTAACGTCATTCTTAAATACTGCATAATTTAAACCCTTATTATTATAACTGAAATGCATCTGACAAATACAAATCACATCGTGGCTTGCAATATGGTTTCTGTACTGCACTGGATTGAAAATGACGGCTAATACGCCAAAATCAAGATTATATCTCTTTATAATACACGTCAATCCATTTTTCTACTGATAAAACTATTAAAAAGAACAAAAATCTCCTCATTTAGAAAGATATAGTTTTATTAAAATCAATCCTGATACAGCTAACTGAAATTTCGCTCAGATGTGAATTATTGAAATAATAAAGAATAATATCTTTCACGCGGTCACTATTTCAAATGATATTTCGTGGCTTGCAATACGGATTATTTATTACATTGGATCGAAAATGACGCCAAAACCAAGATTAATCTTTATATAATTCATATCTATCAATTTTTAAAGAAATCAAACTATTAAAACACACAGGAATCTCTTATTTAGAAGGCCATGTAGTTTCATTAGAATTAGTCATAGAGTTTCATTAGAAAACAACCCTGATACGGCTAATTGAAATTTCACTCAAATCTGAATTATTGGAATCATAAGGAATATTATTGATATTATATATATTATATAGATTATATATATGATACGGTTAACTGAAATTTAACTCAGATGTGAATTATTGAAATCATAAGGAATAATATCGTTATCACGATCACTATTTTAACCATATCTTACAAACACGGATATAAATTATTATATTCGTATCTATGTAAATAAAAATGAATGATTGTCAGTATATCTCTTATGCTCTGCCATACCACTCATCCGATTGAGATAAAACTTCTACTAATTATTGCCAGTTACATGAAAGTTATGGGCATAATACAATCATCTCAAGGATACAAAATATTTTGAGATGTTTTTGCCGCACCTAATAACCAAGGATTGACCGCCAAATCACTCGCCAAGGAGACAACAGATTCAGTAGAGATGCTCCATTCAAGGTAAATGCTCATATTTCGGAGCTATTGTACGCAAATACAATCTAATTCTTCCTCTGAGTCAATAGTTTTATTACAGAGTATGCGAGAAAGTTTTCGGGGAACAAACATTATAAGTTTGAAATTTAAACTAAACATTTAATAAAATTTCAGATTTTTCACAGAAACTTCCAAAAATATGATAGTTTAAATAATTTTACATCATCTCAGTCTTAAAAACATTCTCTTTTCAGCAACATTAAAGATTTTGTGGTATAAATATATTTTCTATCTATAATAAATTTTTTTAAATATTTTAATCTTATTTTCTAACATTCAGCTTGAGAATTCTGAACGAATATGGAACGAATCATGTGATAAAACAAAATAGTTTTTTTTGTTGCCATTCTGAAAGATCACCAAGCTTAACAATTCTAAAAGAGCACACAAATCTAATACATAAAAATACATATTTGTTTGTAGAACAGAATAGTAAAAATAGAATAAATATTATTTACGCTTCTCTTTTAAATATAATTCAATTTCAATTAATGTATTTACTGCCGACCAGAAAATAAACATCATTCTGAATTGAACGAGATAACCATTTCCAATTCCAAACGATATTTTCAAGATTATTTCTTCTTCAGAAGCAACTCGCCGGGTATCAGCTAGCCTTGTATAAATTTGAAAACAACTCTACATACAGAGCATCTTATAAAAAGTAAATAATTACGAAAATAATTCGTTCTTCTTCACTAATGTAAGAAACAGCACCGAAGTTCTGTTTTATGTCTTCTTTGCTAAGAAATTACCAAGACCCTTTCCTTATCTTGCTTTCAAAAGCGCCCTCCCGCTAATAGCATTAGCGCCCCGGCGTCTACTAAAAAGCTCTCAGTTTCGGCCATTATAAACACATTGAACTCGCCTGCCCTGAGAATTATTGCGTCAGCTCTGGTCTCGCACCTCAAGAAAAAAAAAATCTTACTTTTATTTTTCTTCTTGGATTCCGCTGTTTATTTGAATGCCAATCAGAACATGAAAGGGTCTCTCATATTCTTTGTATTAATAACCCCGCAAAATCCGGATTACTGTCCTACCGTCACGAGAAAATTCCTGAAAATGGTTGCCCTAAGTAAACGGGTCTAAGTCAGAATAGAAGTAGGAGTTAAGGTATCCGACTACGTTCGAAGGAAAAATTTTGAAAGATTGGATTTTTTAAAAATTATTTAAAACTCTGGTCTTCAGATGTATTTTTAATTATAATATAAAATATTATAAATAGAGGCAAAGTTATTTGAAATTATAATATAGTTTGAGAAACAGGAAAGTTTGTAGTAAATTTTATAGACATTTAACCAAAACGGTTACCATTTTACACAAAATTTATACTGCAAAAATCCTATTTTTCTTCGTACATAAGTTATAGAATATAATGATGAATCAAATGAACCAACATCTAAGAAAAATTGTGAAATGCAAAGAAGTTGTGAATAAAAATATACGTGTATATGCATTTTTTCCATAAAGTCGCAACTTCATTTTTTCAAAACATCTATAAATGAAAAAGCAGTTCACCAACAATTAAACTTTTGGTTCATTTCATTATCCATATTATTTAAAACACACGGTGGAATATTTATGTAGATTCCTCCATTAATTTTTGAGATATCATTTTAACGGTGGAGAATTTTTTATGATCATAAAGTTTTGAGAAAATGGAAGTTAAAGATCAAATTTAACTGAAAAAATATGTAACCTCTGATGATAGGTCAGACCTTCCTTTTCCTAGAACAAATAGACTGTCTTGGAAAGAGAAAAATCTGAACTAGAAGAAATAATGATAAAAATTCCACTATGTGGTCGATAGCCAGTGTTTTTAATGTAGTCGGATACCTTAAAACAGATCTCAACTTTTGGCTAAATAAACGCTCTTCATTGGGCGATAAATTCATTTCATCTGTGCTAATGCAAATATCCGGTTCCTAACCAAATCTTTAGACGCCAAATGAAATACAGTCCTTTCCTTCACCCCCAAAGTGAAATAGAATATTGCTCCCCACTTTTAAGGGTTACTAGGGTTTTTCCCCGTGACAGTAGGTCAGTACTCACTTCATTTTCATAGTTTGTTAGATTTTATTTTTTTTATCACATCAGAATATGATGTTGTTTTGGTTTGACGTTTTGTGAAGCTACAAAATGCGTAGGCAGCAAATTGGCAATATCTTGCTTTTGAGGCATCCTTTTAGGGTTATTAGAAAATAATGCAGGAGGTCGTCACATTCGGTAATTTATTGAACTTGATTTCGAATTCATTCTCTGAATTCCTACGAATTGTTTTCAGCAGCTGTTTTAACAAGTTCTGTACAAAATCACTGGTCAAGTTTCCTGCAAGTAAACTTTTTTTTGACTGCGTCAAAAAAAAGTGATATTTTTTGTGTTACATTTTCTCGTTTATGATGAACAGCAAAAGTGTTAGAAATCAAAAAATTCGAAGTCGAGATTTTAACGAATATCCACATTTTAGATCTCCGTTTCGTTTAGTTTTAGTTATAGTTATATATTAACAGTTATTATTATTATAATATTTAGTTATAGTTATATATTTTGAAGCAACACTAGGGCTATTTTGGGCCACGTCGTTATTTTGGACCGTGGTCAGATGACGAAGACGACACCTAAGCTGGCACCCCCTTCTCCACACCACACCAGCGAGAAGACGTTTGAAACAGACAATGTCTCTTTTGAAAATAAGAGTTCTGGATGCATGCAAAGGCAGCGGTGGACTGGTGTTAAGGTCTCGGCTTCGGAATCGGAGGGTTTCAGGTTCGAGACTCGATTCCACCGGAGAACCGACGTGTGAGAGGGTCTCTTGCATGTTAAATCTGTCAGGCCAAACGTCCTCCCGCTGGTGTGGCGAGGTGTGGAGACGGACGTACCAGTTCAGGTGTCGTCCTCATCATCTGACCGCGGTTCAAAATGACGAGGTCCGTCCCAAAATAGCCATCGTGTTGCTTTAAACGGGACGTTAATATAACTAAACTAAACTTCTGGAAAATGTCAGTCAATCTCTGTCCGTTTATAACAAAGATAACTCAAAAATACTTTGAACTTGACTTTGACTTTGAGCCCTACTTTAAATTAGGTATGCGGCTTTTACACCAAATTTGTAGATTTCCACTAAATATTGAACAAAATGTATTCAGAAGAAATCTGAATATATTCAAATATAGTAATTATGATGGCTACAAAACAAAGACAAGTAAATAAAATGCGTTTTATATAGATATATACCTTTCTGAGTTCCCTAAGTCCAAAAAACATATTTTTATCATTATGTCTACCTATCAATTAGACGGATGTTGAACAATATAATTCCAAAACGCTTTGAGGTGGAAATATGAAAATTGTTATTTAGATATCACATCATTTTGTTCATTTCTATCAAATATTGAGCAAATTTCATTCATAGAAAATCCATCCTACTTTACACAAATTTAGCACTTATATTGTAGATATCTGTCACATTTTCAACTAAATCTGATAAAGGATTGAATATCTGTTGGCATGCAGTCGGTTTTTTTTACTTGTGTCAATCCAGAATATTTGCTTCCATGGCATATAGCCACAATTACTTTTAATAACACGATAAAACTAAACATATTATATAACTAGCCTCCTTTGGCGACCAGCTGGTTCGCCATGAGTAAAGCGTTCTAAAATTTTCAATTAAATCACATATTCATTAGCCTTGAAGTAATTCCAGGCATTGATAGACCTGAAATTAGTATTTTCTTTAAGATGATGGACGGAAAGTTCTAAAAGTACACTTTTTCCTAATAATATTCTTTAATTTTATAAATCAGTCAGTTTTAACCATCGGTTATGCTTCCAAAATATTAAAAAAAAATTCGATGATGTTGCCAAAATATTAAATATGTTTTTTTAAAGAAAGCGAGAAAGGGAAAAAGTATTAAATTAATGATACAGATATTGCAAACGATTACATAAATATGCCATTAAATCGGGATTTCAATGCATATCCTGTCAAAATTCAATCAAGTTTACCGTAAATAAAGAAGATTTATTGAGTTAATGATATAGATATTGCAAACGATTGTAGAAACCTTTGCTTTGCATTTATTTTTCAAAGAAAATATCACATTTTATATTTCTTTTTTTTATCCAGTCACGTGCTGAAAGTTTCATTTCTGTAGATTTATTTTGCGATGATAATTTTTTTTATTTGAACTTCCGGCATTCTTTTATTTTATCCAGTCACATGATAAAAACGTGGTTAAAATATTTCTTTAAAAATTCATTAAAAATAGAAGTTTACATTATAAATTTGAAAAACTGATACCATTAGAAATCTAATTTTTTTATCTTTAAATTGATATAAAAATCATGTTTGTGCAATAATATTTTCGGAAGTTATAGCTGAAAAACGTCGAAATTTCGCTTAAATTTTAATTAATTAATTAAAAATTCGAAAAACGGGCTCCGAGGTGCACATTCCGGACCTCCAAGGTATACATGTACCAAATTTGGTAGCTGTAGGTCCAACGGTCTGGCCTGTAGAGCGCCAACACACACACACACACATTGAGCTTTATTATAAGTATATAGAAGAAAATATACCATTCTTGATATTTTAATTCTTAATTTCCATTAATATTTTAAATTCCAGACTAAACCACACATTATGCTTTTATCTTCATAATATGGCCATTTTTCCTGATAGCAGTTGAAGACAGACAATAAAATATTTTTGTTATTAATCAGATAAATTCAATTCTATTGATTAAATTTTAAAATGCGTAGCGTAAAAATACAACTTAACCCATTTTAAAGTACACAACTAACCTAAAAATAATTTATTCACAATGTGCACCTGAAATAAAACAAAACAGATAATCAAGTTCGTATTTCTTTCAAATCAAGTCAAATCCATTTTATTTATGGATCGAGATGGAGATAGCTACAAATGTATTATACACATCATTTTTAATTGACGATCAAACTTTCAACGCCAGTTGGCATAACGCACACGCCTGACTTTCCTACGCCAGTTGCGGTAACGCAGTGCAGATTAGAATTTTTTTATTTCCTTTATTCTGTTTTCTTTTAATTTTAAAGTACTTCAGAATGGCTCTGAAGGATCGATTCATTAACAACCTTTGATTCAAACACTAAAAAAATCACTAAACAAACACTAAAAAAGTAAATAGAGTCATTTGAAATAATCGGTCGAAATCATACAAATCCTAACCTGATTACTGTTAATGTAAAAAACTGGATCCTTACTTATCTTTGGTGGGATTGGACCTCATCTTTTTGGCACAAAAAATAATTTTTAATGAATAAAAAATAAGCCCCTCAATGAACCGGAATAAATAGTAGCCTCTTTTCCTGACTCTAATATACGTTTGTGCTCAATTTCATCCCATTCTGGCGTGATTGAGTAACAAACATCCAAACTTTCACATTTATAATATTAGTATAGATATATGTCTGATAAAAGTAATGGGCAGAAACATCCAAGTATACAGATAGCAGTCATGGAGCATACAAAATGTATAAAATACAGCACAAAATGTATAAAATACAGCACATTTTCAGCGCTTTCATTTATATTCAAGATATTCAAGTAGAAAAATTTCTGACCTGATTATTTTCACAAGACGGGAATTAACAGATTTTGACCACTCAATGGCAGTTGGAGCTGGATACATGCAACTTTCCATTTCGGAAATCATTTGGCAACTCAACCTTTGGAGAGCCAGTGTCAAAAGTGTGCTTAGAATACTTAATATTAGACATAACTTTCTACCATGGACAGAGTAATAACTGACCGCTAGCACTTAATGATCGGAATTAGTGTTGCATGAGTAGAATCGTCATTATTAACAGAGAGACAACAATGAGTGAAATAACAACAGGAATCAATGTACGATGGGCGTGTGTGTAAGTACAGAGAGGGCTATGGCCGCAAAGAACCAATTCGCTGCCTTTACTAACAGCATGGTATCCCCTACAACATCTTTTTTCGAATCGTGGCGTCAACGGCTGGACCCTACCCAATTGGAAAACAATAAACAAGTCAGTTGAAGTGATTTCATCATTTCAGTTGCCAAGAACTGGTGACAGTTGTCGTGACATCTTAATAAGCCGGTAACAGCCGCTGGACACTAGCGATCGCTTTTGTCGAATGGATAATTTACTGGACTTCAAGTCCAAACATCGCAGGTTCGATCTTTGGAGTCCGGGTCACTAATGAGGCGATGGAGTTTGGTTGGAAATGTTCCAATGTGTAGGTTTAATTACGCTAAGGATCGAATCTGCGATGTTTGGGTTTGAAGTCCAGTAACTTATCCATTAGACGAAAGCGATCGCTCCTGTCTAGCGGCTGTTACTGTCTTATTAAGATGTCATCACATAGTGTTTGAATATAGCGCATACCCCAAGAAGCTATACACCTAGACAGTCAACAAGCCGTTGTGCAAGCTGTTGGTGGATGCATAATGGTATGGGTTGTATTTACATGAAATGAACTCGGTCCTCTAATAAAACCCAATCAATCATTGACTAGAAATGGTTATGTTCAGTTACTTGGAGACCACATACAGGCGTTCATGGATTTCATGTATCGAAATGACAATGGAATGTTTATGTATGACCAGGCGCTGTGTCACCGGACCATAAATGCTCGCGATTGGTTTAAAGAACAGACAATTCCTGATGGATTTGGCCACTTAGATCACCTACATGAGTCCATCGAACATTTGTGAGACATAACCGAAAGATCAGCTCGTAAACTAAATCCTACATTGTCTTCATTTTCTCGATTCCGGGAATTTATAATGGCAGCATTGCTCAATATTTCTGTAGGGAACATCTAACGACTCATTGAATCCATATAATATCGAATTGCTACACTTCGACGGGCAAAATGAGATCTGTACCGTTATTACGAGACATTCCATGACTTTTATCACCTCAGTGCTTAGTTTTTTTGTTTAGTTTTAGTTGTATGAACGCCCCTTTGTAAAGCAACACTAGGGCTAATCAGCTCGGAGTATAATTATTTCTTTTAATATATGCAAGAATTTCGTTTTACTTTAATTCTCCTTTTGATATATAAATAATAGAAACATCTCGTATTTCTACTTCCAAATAAGTCATTTAATACTTATTCAAAATATATTATTATTTTGTAATTATTGTGTGATCATGTACAATCATTTTTAGAATAAGATGATCGTAGATGTCAACAATGTAGTTGGAAAGAACCAGATAACATTATTCGAATTTATATATAAAAAAGTATTGCATTCATTTTGCATTCAATAATTTTTCTCGAGAATGGTAACTTGTGTTTTCATTTTTGAGCATTTTACTGCTCAAACTTCGAGGCTTGTCAAGATATGTCCTTATTTTTGCGTGTGGGCACAAAGCTCATCGCATAAATAATGGAAGGATATCTTTCTTCTAAGAAAAAAAACATTTCGTGCTAGAAATAATTTTTTCGAGCATTTGGAAATACTGAGCAGAAAGGGTTTAAAACTGCCTTTACTTCTCGCTGTGAATGGTACCATTTCGTTGTTAACTAAACTGATGCACGAAAAGTTGGGACTGATTAAGAAAATAAACTACATAATTCATTTTCAGATAATTTATTTAGCGTGTATTTAGAGAATATTTCCAGAAAGAACTCGATGCAGTATGGACTACGGGCAGAGAATAATATTCGTAAAAGAAAAATGGTCATTCAGCTTTATAATGTATTTTTTTCTAATGGAAATACATAAAAATATTTGATGAGTTTTCAATAAAATATGCATGAAATGTGAAAATATTCAGACTGATAAATCTGAATATTTTAACATTTCATGCATCATTGATGCACATTGGGATATGCTTCCAAAGAATGAGTGCTTTCGATTTTGCATAGATTTCAACAGCTATCCCGAAACAAATATTAGAGAACTTTTGGAAGGATTGAACAGCTATCCCAAAAGAATATTTCAATATCTATTAGATTCAACTGCTATCCCGAAACAATATTTAGATAGCTATTAGATTCAGTAGCTAATCCGAATCAAATATCAGATGTCTATTAGACTCAACAGCTATCCCGAAACAAATATTAGATAGCTGTTAGTTTCAACAGGCGATCTCAAAATTATATTCAGATAGCTATTCGACTCATCAACTTTCCAGAAACAATGTAATTAGCACTTATATCTCCAATTAATAGTATCGATGGACGCTACAATAATATATAGAGTGCGATCTTTTTCAATTGTCAATCTTTAATAATTAAACTTAGTTAATAAAAGGCGACTAAATTTCGCAAATAAAATTAAAAATATATAAAAATTATAAAGTGGAAACAATATACATATTGTGACGAGTACATACACAAAATATACATATTGTGTGTATATACTGAGATAATTTACTACGGTTGTTGATTTTATTGCCTTTTTGCTAATTATTAAAGAACTGGTCTATATCGCACAAACTGTCCATTCAAGCCCTTTGGCAATTAAGATTTACTTAAAGGAGAATTGGAATGTCCTTCTATAGAAGAAGCAGAGTCAAAATTTGGGCATCAACATACATTGCTAATTGGTAGAACGATTATTTTGAAGGAAAATATTGGATCAACTTCCGAAACAACGTCAGATTCAATAGCTCCCCAGAAACAACATTAGATTCAATGGCTATCCCGAAACAATATTAGATTCAATGGCTATCCCGAAACAATATTAGATTCAATGGCTACCCAGAAAAAAAATTAGATTCAGTAGCTAAACAGAAACAACAGATTCAATAGCTATCCCGAAACTATAATAGATTCAATAGCTACCCAGAAACAAAATTAGATTCAATAGCTACCCAGAAACAAAATTAGATTCAATAGCTATCCCGAAACAATATTAGATTCAACAGCTACCCAGAAAAAAAATTAGATTCAATAGCTAAACAGAAACAACAGATTCAATAGCTAACCAGAAACAATATTAGATTCAATGGCTAACCAGAAACAATAT
>JAPMOQ010004482.1:1507623-1533134 GCA_026543055.1 Argiope trifasciata | reverse complement strand
GAATAAATACTCTTCAAAATAATAAAAATTCATAATCGTTTGCATTTTAAATCGCACGGATTAATTCTTTTTTTGTTTGTTTGTTTGTTTTTCATAGTTTTTACCTTCAAATAAACATTTTAGAATAATGTTACTGTTCTATCATTTTTAAAAAAGAATTTATTTGAGGAACAAAAATACTAAACAAAACTATAGCTTCAGTACCGCACTCAGCAAAACAAACACACGCCATCCTCTCACAAACAAACCACTCAACTCGAGCACGACTACCTGTCATTGCGAAGCGGGTTCGCTTCTCTTTAGGCGGCATGGTCTTGCCCTTGAAAAGAGAGCCACATCCAGTCGGACCCTTTGAACCTGCGACTTCCAGTAACGGTGCTTTGGCGGGCTCTGCACCGGCGATCGATACCACCCACCGGCGGAGAGGTACTCCCACTCGCGGATGGAAATCGTTTGGCGCAAACGATAAAGTCCGTTCACGGTCGGAAGTGAAACAGATAGCGAGGCGGGAAATAAACACCGCCCCTCCAGAGCTTCCGTGACAGAAAGCAAAGCAGTTGAAAGCGAAACAATCACCGGTTTTCCCCGGCTGAGAAGTCCGTCTGTCTTGCGTGATTCATTCAACAGTTAATCAATATGATAAGTAATTGTACTTGAAACTGGCTACAATGATAAGTGGCTGACAAGATTTTGTGAAGGGCTTATCATTCATTCATCGCTATATGAATTAACCGTTTCATTTAGTGATGAATTAAGCATAAGATTTATACTAAAATATCCTTTTACTATTCTTAACGCCAATAAAATTAAAAAGCGAGCAGAAATAATTTTTGATATAATTTCTTAAACATCGTGAAAACCAATTCATTTGCCACATTTATTACTCTACGCGGTGATTAACATCCAATTTTTGGTGCCAGGTTCCTCTGAAAATTCCGTCTATTGCATGATACATTCAACACTTAATCAATTGGATAAGTAATTGCACATGAATCTGGTTCCAATGATAAGTGGCTGACATGATCTTGTGCAGGTCTTATCATTAATTCATCACTATGGGAATAAACCATTTCATTTAGTGGTGAATTAAAGATACGATTTACATTCAAATATCGTTTTCCTATACTTTGTACCAAAAACCATTATCAGTGAGCAGCGATAATTCTTGATTCATCGCTTCTTAAACATAAACATCGTAAAAACCCATTCATTTTCATCATTTATTGCTCTAGGTGGTGATTTAGTCATAATGTCCAATTTCTGGTACTAGATTTCACTGAAAAGTCCGTCCTGATTCATTCAACTCTTAATCAATGAGATAAGTAATTGCAGTTGAAACTGGCTACAATAATAAGTGGCTAACATGATTTTGTTTCAGGTCTTATCATTAATTCATCGCTATAAGAATTAACCATTTCATTTAGTGATGAATTAAAGATAAGATTTATACTAAAATATCGCTTTCCGATGTTTGATGTTGGTATTGTTGGCATTGAATCTGCCGATGCTGCTGTTGATTCCTTTACAGAGAGCTATTCTATACACTGATTTCAAAAAATATATTTCGCACCGTATTTTTTATTTATGGAAGGAATCATGGGAATCGCAGATTTCTAATAAACTACATTCTCTTCAGCCTGATATTACTCGGTGGCCTGTTGCTAAAGTTCGATGCCTAATCTGCATTGCATGTCATGTTATTTTGACTCTCATTCATGTTTTAGTTGAATGTGCTATTTTTAATCTTCACCGTTTACGTTTATTTGGTACGTCATATTCAAACATTCGAGACTTGGTGGGTGAACATTCTTTTCTAAATATTTTTACCTTCTTGAAAGAAATTGGTCTTTTCCATCTTATTTAAGTAGAAGCAATTTTATCTCCACATTTATAAGTTTTTACAAATTTTACTTTTTTTAGAGCTTTACTATATCTCTTCAACCATACGTTTGGTGCAGCATGGCCAAACATGGCTAAAAACACAAAATCCTAACAAACTAACCTATGTTTGATACCAACAAAACTTGAAAGCGAGCAACAATAATTCTTGATATTATTTCCTAAACATAAAACATCGTAAAAATGAATTCTTTTGTCTCATTTATTTCTCTATGCGGTAATTTAGTCATAACGTCCAATTTTTGGTACCAGACTTGGGCCATGGCAATCTGGTGGTAAGATCTTGGCTTCGGAACCGGAGTGTTTCAGGGTTCGAGCCCCGATTCTACCGAAGATCCGTCGTGTAAGCAGATCTGGAGCATATTTAACCCGTTGGGGTCAAACGTCCCCCGTTTGTGTGGTGGGAAAGTTTGGAGAAGGGAGTTGCCAGATCAGATCACATTTGACATTTACAATTCCTGTATTAAAAAAAAATTTTTAGAAACATTTTGACAAACAAACACACTCATTAACGCAGAATGTCTCATTTCAAAAATTCATATTGCAAGAAAAAAAATGAGGTTTTTGTTTGAAAGCTGCATATTTCAAGAGGTAACATATTCATGTTTCATGTGCAATCAACGTCGATATTCAATATGCAATTCCTTCAATAATTCATTAATAAGCGATTCTCACAAACCCTTCTACAATATATACTCAACCATGTTGATATTAATAGTCTGTATAGTTAATATTTAGTAACTTGCAAACTGCATTCGTAGTTGAATACATTACCACTGAAAACGTGCAGCTTTCGAATAATTAATAGCAACTACCTGTTATTGTTGTCCAACGGATTCTAAAACCTTCCACGCTTTTGTGCATGCGTTAGGATAGGTTTAATATGACAAAATAAAGGTGAGGGAAAAGATAATGGGGTATTCTTACATTTAACGATAAAGTAAATTTCTGAAGTGCACAAAGCATTTCGCTTCTCACCCCTTAGTGAGATAGAATCGTCAAAAAAGTGATTGTCATGGAATAGTGAAACGAACAATACATGTTAACATTTTGGATTTTGACTTGCCATGGATTCCCAAACATCTTCACCCATTTAAGTTATCCTACTACCTTAAAAACACTGGTTATCGATAACATTGGCAATGTTTTTAATTGTTGTTTCTTGTAGCACAGACTTTACTCTTTCCAAAACAGTTTGTCTTTTTAAGGAAAAGGAAGGCCTGACCTATGATCCAGGGGCGCATATTTTTCAGCTAAAATTTGTCTTTAAATTCAATTTTCTCAAAACTTTCATTTTCATAGAAGTTCTCTACTGTCAACATGATATCACAAAAACTAATAGAAGTATTTACATAAACATTTCAGCATTTGTTTTACACACTATTGGCAACGAAATGAACCAAAAATTTTATTGTTAGTGAAATAATTTTTGATTATTAGGTGTTTTTAGAAAAATTAAATTGCACATTTATGGAAAAAATGCTTATATATGTATATTTTTACCCATCACTTCTTTGCATCCCAAAATATTTCTTAGATTTTGGTTCATTTCATTCATCATTATATTCTATAATTTGAGTACAAAGAAAAATAGGATTGTTGCATTACCATTTTGTGTAGATTGTTAACCGTTTTAGTTAAATTTCTTTAAAATTTACTACAACTTCTCATATTTTTTTCCTAGATATTTTCAAATACTTTTTTTTATTTATTGTATTTTGCATTATAATTGACAATACATCTAAAATCCATAGTTTCGAATAAAACCTTTTTCCTTCAAACCTAGGTGGATACTTTAAACTAACAATACATGTTGACATTTTGGAATCTACGCCCTCATTTTGACACGCCGTGAATTTCCAGAAATCTTAAAAATTTCCGAAACACATTTAAAATTTTTAAAAAATGAATTTCAAGGAAACAAAATTAGTGACTGAAATTTAAAATTCTTACTTTCGCAGCAATAGCAACTCCCCAAACACCAAAACATCCTTCGGTACTGTAGCAGCGCTCACACACCTGTTATCCCTTTACAGAAATCCTCTCAACCACGCGTCACACACAAATTAGTTCGGTTCCGAACCGATCACAAAACGCACCAACTCGAGAATTCCAACGTCTTCATGCATATGCTAAGAACAAGAGGGTGATCTCTGGGCCCTTCTCAAGGACGTCCATCCTCTCGCAAACGATCCTCATTCAAGTCCGAGAGGGCGAATGATGAATGCATGCAGATCGGACAGAACTTGCGAAAACAAAGCAGCCTCGAAACAATGTCCTTGCCTCGGGACATCGTATCTTTGTTGCAAGCAGAACATAAATTGAACGGCTCGTGTTTTCTTCTTCATTAAAGACAAACTCTGATTTCGAAAGTCTCTCTTAACGCGTTTCCCTAGCGAGGCATCTGCGCTCTTTTAGGAAGATATCCTACTGTTTTCCTTTAATTATCGCTTAAATGATCAAAAATTTATTGATAACTTTTTCATCAAGATTCATTCAGTCCTCCTCTTGAGTTTTGTTTCATCTACGTGTGTCGAAATTACCGAAAAAAATTTAAAATATAATGTATTTAACGAAGAAGTTATTTATACTTTTTAAATGATCAACATAACATGAAACAATTTTTTAAATAAAATTTCGGAATTTCTAGTACTATATTTGATGGGTCATGTTCGCAGTGATCATGCTACCTCTTCCTGAAATTTTCTCGCATACCCTACGCAATAGAAAATTTAGTTTTTACCACATTTGTTGCAGAGTTTTCATTGCGATTTCTGTGTTTGCCAGTATTATTTTTTAATACCTCAAATATCCATTTAGGACACATTTGGTGACTAAACAGGAAAACGAATGTCGACCAGTAGGATACCGGCTTTTTGTTTTCTCTCAGTTCCGATGTGGCCTATGATGTACAGGGTTCACCAGAGAAACTTACTAATTTGACAAATATCTAAAGCGGTGAGTTGGGTAGGTAGAGGGGTGATATGTGAAGCTGCTGGTGGGAGAAGTCCCCAAATTTGTTTGTCCCTCTAGCCAATTGCCATTATGCTCTAGTCTTAAACACAGCGGACCTTCGCCGTCCATAGCTTCTTTTCTAACGGTTGCTAACTTGTTGCTTCGCAACGTGCCTTCCGCGCTCGCTTTTAAATTCCTTCTCACAGACCCGTTCCTGGCCGTCATTCGATTCTGTTGTGGGTTAACTCATTTCGGGAGTGTCGCTAAACAAAGAAATTGACATCAACGGACCACCAGAACTCCGAAAAATATCGAAAGAGTGAGGCAGTCAGTTCTGCGTTTGGATCGCAAGCACGCAGCAGCTCTGGGAATTTCTGACACCACTCTTCAACGAATTCTCCCTCAAGACCTTCCATTTCATCCCTATAAATTGGCTGTTGTGCAAGAATTAACTGAACGGATTTTGTTGCCCGTCAAAAGGCATGTCTGCTTGGCAACCTGTCTGAAGACGCGGTCGGGTTTTTTTTTTCAGAGACGAGGCTCACTTTGAAATCCCTGGTTTATGCCGATCGACCACGGATCATAGCTCACCTCAAGAGCAGCATTCCCGATGCCATTGCCAACATACCGATAGATATGCTGCAAAGAGTGGACACAAACTTCTAAAATCGTCTTAATCAGTGTATGCGCAATGGAGGTCGCCATTTAACCGATGTTATTTTCAAAAAAAATCGGGATATTTTATTCTCAAATAAAAAAAGAATTCAAAAATTAACTGAAATACTTTGCTTTTATTGACCTTTCAAATAAGCAAGTTCCTCCGGCGCATCCTGTATCATTGTTTACTGTCTCTGGATAAAACAACCGTTTAATAGATAAAGCTTTACTGCTTAATAAATATGCAGCGAAAAAAAACCTTTTCTTTGAATAGTGGCAATAAAATATTTGTTTGGTAATATGCACAATTTTTTACATTATGATAAGACAATGATTGTAAATAATTTTGAAAAGAATAATCGATTAAAAGACCCACTGTTTATACATGTTTTAACTTTGGAGCTTTTTTTCATTTTTCTTATCTTATAAGTTCTATTTGTAAATGTTTTCTTTTTCCTTAATTTTTTTCCCCACCTCTAAGTACTTCCAGACTAATTTCACATTCTCCTCAGTCTCATATTTTCAAAAACTGAAAACATATACCCATTTCAAACATTTCATTCGCATAAATTACGTATCAAGATCATAGTAAAAATGTAGTGGAAGAATAACAATTTTTTTAAAAAATAAATAAATAAAGATACAAATTTCTTGGATTCGGGCATGTTTTTACGTAGAAAAAGCTTCCAATTTGCATAAAAAGCGTACTTTAAGTCCTGGGATGGAGTTGGTGGTTGACAAAAAGACCGGTTACCCCCCCCTCCCCTCCGGTGCTTACCTGCCCTGCATTATTCATGGGCTTCTCCGCATATATCCACCCTCCAGGAGAACATATTCAAATTTTCGTCTGCTTTAATGAGTTTTTGTTTTCATGCGACAAACGATAATATGCGGCAGGGGCTTGAAACCACCCCTTTCGATCGAATTTGACTCGAACTGGGAACAAGTTAGCAAAGTCATTTTGTTGTTCGAAGACTGTCAAATCTCATCACCGAGTCTCTAAAAATTGATTACGATTGCGGGTTAAGGTATCCGACTACTTTAAAAACACTGGTTATCAAACACATTGGCGATTTTTTTTAAATTCTTATTTCTTGTAATTCTTTCCTCTTTCCAAAACTGTATATTTTCCGAGAAAAGGAAGGCCCGACCTAATACGTTTGCTTCGACCTAATACTTCAGCTGAAAAACTTCATTAACTTCGATTTTCTCAAAACTTTCATTTTCATAAACATTCTCCACCTATAACAAGTTATCTCAAAAATTAATAGGGGCATTTGCATAACAATTGCATCGCGGGTTTTAAATAATAGGGACAATGAAATGAACCAAAATTTTTATTTCAGGCGAAATACTTTTTCATTTATAGGGATTTTTAGAAAAATTAAGCTGTACATTTATGGAAAAAAACATATATACGTAGTTTTTACCCATCACTTCTTTGCATCTCCACATTTTTCTTACATTTTGGTTCATTGCATTCATCAATATATTCTATAGCTTGTGTACAAAGAAAAAATAGGATGGCTGCCTTACCATTTTGTGCAGAGTGTTCACCGCTTAGGTTAAATTTCATCAAAATTTACTACACATTTTCCTATTTCTCAAGACATAATATATTTTTGAATGATTTCGTTGCATTAATAGTACTCTGTATTATAATTGACGATACATAAAAAAACAGTTTTAAATAGTTTTTAAACAATCCAACTTTTCAAAAAATTTCCTCCGAACGTAGTCGGATACCTTAAATCTAGATTTAATTCATGTAGAAAATATAGACCGATTTCTGTGAAGTATCAAATACTTTGAGGGACCCAGCTCTGAATTGCAGCGGATTGTTTGGGCATGCGCGTCAATGATTTTCTTATCACAGTAACTGATAAAATGACGATATTAAGATATCAATGATCGGTGACTGCCGTTACTGTCAGCCACCTGTGGCTGATGTGGCGCTTGACGGGTTAATATCGGACAAACGGGAGAGTGTGTCCCTGTAGTCCAAATAGACCGTTCACAAAGGTATCAGAATTCCATGTCATATTTTTATTGAAAGAAAGAAAATCAGGTATTTATGTGGTCTGAGCCACCATGCTTCTCTCCCTCCCTCGCTGGCAGACGGCAGTGTTCCTCCGAGAAGAAGCAGACAAGAGAGGCAAACGAAGAAGACGCTTGGAGTGGGAAAGGGAGATCGTCGAAGTTGAAGGACGACAGTCATTCGATGTCCGCTTCAACTGTACCCAGTCCTATACTTTAGTTCTTAGTTCTTAAATGTCTGTGTAGTCCTGTGCTCGTCTGTTAAAATATTGAAAAGGCAAGTGTGTAGTCTTCGTTAGATGGGGAGCATGATCCTTCGTTTATGTTTATTCAAAAAAAAACAGTGGAGTTATAAAAATATTAAAAATGAAATAAATAAGAAAAGAAATGCATTTATCCAGTTTGCAGTCATTTAGAATCAACTATTTCTCAAAAACTTTCGAAGGTAATTGGTTGACATTTGTGTTAAACAAAATAAGGATCACTGCGAGTTACCCGCAGATTTTATGTCTTGCTAAAACAGAAATCTGGAGAAAGTTTCAGCTCTATCTGATCACAATTAAAAGTCTGTCCCTAAGTTGTTAAGGACAAAATGTTAATCTAATTTTCAGTATTTCAGCCAAAATGGACATTAAATTCATTAACATTAAGACAAATAACAGAGAGAGGTCACTATTTAAGAAAGAAAGACTAAACCCAAATGCTAACATTAAAAATAAAATGCTGAGTATTCTCTGTGTCTTGCATACCAATTTATAAAGTGCTTGCATTTACCACTTTAATAATATAATAAAAACCCATCTTAATGAATATAAATGAGAAAATGACACGCATCTCCCTCAATACAATCATTTTCGGATAAATCGTAAAAATTCCTGAATCCTATCAGGCATTTCCTTTCCAAATCTGCGAATGTGACCCAATCCCAGTGCTAACTTGGTGAAAATAAGAGAACAGCCTTTTTTCCGATGTGATAAGAGCAAAAGCATTTTCTCTCGAAAGAGATCAAATTTCGTTTCAAAAAGATACCCATCTATGCTTTCTCACGTTTCCTCTGCACATAAAACAAGAGTGAATGCCAAGTGGGGGCGATCAATAACTCAATTTGGCAATGTGCCTGAAGGAGATCCATCACGACAAAAAGGCACTGCACGAAATACAATGTTCTTCACTTCAACCAGATGTGACGAGATTATCTAACAAGGATTATGTCGATACTTGTTGAAATAATCCTCTCGATCGCAATTAAGATTCTTATTGCAGAAAACAAAAAAGTAGACTTAAGACCAAAAGCTTGTATTGTAAATGTTAGATAATATGAGGGTAGAATTGTGATAAGATTCCCATATACATCGGAAAAAGAACTATCACTTTTGTTCTAAACAATGCAAATACAAGATTTTGAACACTCTACTGACAATCATGCCAGATGTAACATGATTATATAACGATAATTCTGTCGATACTTGTTGAAATAATCCTTTCAATCGCAACTAAAATTCTTGTTGCAGAAAACAAAAAAGTGGACTTACAATCTTGTATCAAAAGCTTATTTTGCAAATGTTAGATAACATGAGGGTAGATTTGTGATATGATTCCCATATACATCGGTGTTCTAAACGGCGCAAATGCGAGATTTTGAACACTCTACTGACAATCAGACCAAATGTAAAAAAGTATAACAAGAATTCTATCGATACTTGTTGAAATAATCCTTCTAAGATTCTTTTGGCAGAAAACAAAAAATGGACTCACGGTCGTTCATCAAAAGTTTGTTTTAGAAACGTTGGATAGCATGAAAATAGATTTGTGAAATGATTCCCATATACATAAGATTTATCAGTGCTAGTATAAACGACGCAAATCCAAGATTTTGAACACTCTACTGACAATCAAACAAGATGTGATGAAATTATCTAACAAGGATTATGTGGATACGTGTTGAAGTAATCCTCTGGATCGCAATAAAGATCTTGTAGCAGAAAAAAAAATTGCACTTACGATCTCTGATCAAAAGTCTGAATTGAAAATGCTGGATAGCTTAAGGGTAAAATTGTGATACGATTCTCATGCATATTGGAAGAAGATTTATCATTGGCGTTCTAAACAATGCAAATTCAAGATTTTGAACACTCTACTGACAATCAGACCAGATGTAACAAGAACAGTATAACAAGGATTATGTCGATACTTGCTGAAATAATCTTTTCGACAGCAATTAAGATTTTTATAGCAGAAAACAAAAAAAGTGGACACACATTCTTATAACAAAAGCTTGAATTGAAAACGTTGGATAGCATGAGGGTAGAATTAGGATATGATTCCCATATTTATTGGAAGCAAATTTTAAAAAATGCCTTTGAAAAGCATTGAACAATTAGATCTAATTAATTCAGAGGCCAAAGTCATCAGGCTTTCTGAAATTTATTCACCAAGTAGTTCAATATGAAGTATGATATTGTGCGATATCATTTGATAATATCCTATATTTAAAGATATTCTGAATATTGTGCAATAGTTGTGTGCATTTGTTATCTAGAGCCTTATGTCTCCCGATTGTAAAAATTGTCTGAGAAGGAGAATATAAGATAAATTGCTCCCTCAAATCAATTAGATAAAATAAAAAAATAAAAAAATTCAACATTTTATTCTTGAGGGGGGGGGGGGTTGATATTTTTGGAAAGAACTTGAAAAACACTCGATTCTAATAAATTCTTTTTCAAATTTATCTAATAATTTATTCGGTATATTATTTCACAATGAAAAATACATTAGCTGTATGTCTTTGAAGTACACTTTTGTGGAAAAATAGATTAAATATGAAGCATGATTGAATGGTGAAAAACAAAGTATGTCGTATCCAGGAATTTTGTTATTTTTTATACTCGAGGCTGACATAATCACTGTAAGAGTCATTTTAGTAAAAGTTTAGATATAATTACTAGTTTGTCATTTTTTTTACAATTATATTATTTCTCCAGTTTAAATTCTTAGTATATATAAGAGTAAATCGTATGCAGGAAAGTCGATTCTACCCAAAAAAATTCGAGATATCTCGATCTTTTATTTTGAATATCATGACCAAAAAGCGAAACTATATACATGTAAGGAAAAAGAACGGATTTACAAATATTCATCTTCATATATAACATAATGCTGGGAAATGAAAACGTTACCTATGAAATAAGAAAAAGAAGTTGTGTTCAATCCTATGAGTTATTGTCGAAGTGAACTCTACATACATTTCCTTTCAAATGTTGCGTTTTCTAACACATGCTACCCTGAAACCAAAGTCAACCAAAGTTTTATTTCAGGAACAAATCGAAAGTCGGAAATATTGGAAAACATCAGAATGTTTTATTTCCTCCGTTGAATACAAGAAATTCCAAAAATCTGAAATAACTTTGAAATACGAGCAGTGCTGTTGGACAGAGAATTTCAAACGTAGCATATCATAAAAATTTGGAACATGGGAATGGCTGTTATTTTTGGGGGATAAGGGGGGGGTGAGTGTGATTCAGAGAAAATTTTTGAATTTATTACTATTATTCCAATAAAATTTGACACCGTGTTGGCTAATGGTGGTTTGGGCACGTTAAATATGTCGTGACTGCAAAGTCCAGCAAGTTTCCATAGCAAAACGATACCTCTGGGGGTACTGAATCAGGGATGAGTCGGTCTCTGATTCGGATCTGAATTCTGACTTGCCGATGGATGAATGAGTTCGACCGCCCCCTAAAAAGGGTTGTAACATCTGTTCTTGAGCAAAAGTCGTCCTTTCACCTTAACGGTGCTCGTTCACAACGAAGGGCGCACACTCTGCCATAATTCGAAAGAGTTAAATCTCATTTGACTTGGTATAACCAAGTGGTATTAGAAATTTGAGAGTGATAAAATTTGACATAATTCTTCAAGTTAATAAATAAAATCAGTTCAAACAAATCTCACCTTTAATTTATTATAACTAAGGAACTACAAGAAATGCCGACGACCTGGACGACCTGACCTTGGGGTTGTGGATCTCCCTATGATTTTGGAGTCCCAGGCTGAAGTCATCCAAATTATTAAAATAAAGGAACATCCATAAAATTCCTTAGGGATGTTTCTCATCAAAATTATAAAGAACATCCATTACAATCCGTATGGATGTTTCTCATCCGAATCATAAAGAACATACTATTCACAACTTTGTTCCTGCTATAAATCCATACTATATGAAACATCCCACAGAAAACAACTCCTTTCATTCCGTTCAAATTCGCTAATTGAAAAAAGAAGTTTTCGGAAAAGAACGGATAGCGTGCATCGTTTCATAAGAGAGGCACGAACCTGTGCACTTCAATAAAAGCCGTTACGAGACGAGCTTGTCTGGCAACTTCTCAACACAATCTTCAAGGATCATTCGCAGTTACAAGTACGCGCATAATGAAAAGTTCGGAACAAAAAGGATTTCACTTCCTCGGGGGAATTTGCTTTATTGAGTTCGGGAGAGACGGAATACTTTTCGAATGTCGATTTCAGAATCTATTTGAATAAAGTGTTTCTGGTTGAATCCTTAATTCTTTTTCCTTCGTCTTTATCGATTTAGTTTTAGTTATATCGATGTTCCATTTGTGGCTTCCAGAGGGGTATTTTGAGACTGGATTCTGAGATTTTCAGCTGTGGTCAAAAGATGTAAACGAGACCAGCGCTTGGATCTTCGACCAGAAATTCTATGCGGCTGTGGTGGTTTTGGTAGTGAGGTCTCGGTTTCTGAATCGGAGGGTTTTGATTCCATCTAAGAACCGATGTGTAAGTAGATCTGGTGCACGTTAAATCAGTAGGGACCCAAAGGTTGACCATCTGGTGTCTGAGGGAGTTGGGAGAGGGGAATGCCAGGATATGTGTTGTCAGAGGTCCTGACCGAAGATTAAAATTACGAAATCCGTCCCAAAATAACCTTATTATTGTTGCTTTGACCCTTTATTTATCGAGTTATTTTCCCGTCAATTTTTCGATTTTTTTTTTTTCATCCGTGGTTAAAGTTTCTTTGTAGAATAACCCCAGAGTATCTAAGAAGTTTTTTCAACTAAGCAAAGTAACCCAATTAATTAAATTAATAATTTTAAAAAATTAATTTCTACCTTTAGCTTATATTAACTACTTGATATCTGAGTTACATTCACTGTGTTCTTTTAAATACCATAAGAAAAAATAGTCATATAGTAAAGATATAAGCCAAATTTAAATGGTCCTTTTAAGTACTGTCAGTAAATAAAGAGTCAAAACGGTCCTGAATATAACTGAAATGAATTGAATCGAAATCTGACGCCTCACCAGTAACAGAATATTTAACATTCGAAGCCAAATCTAACGGGTACCTGGCCTGTATAGATGCAGCTTTCAATCTACAACAACAAACAATATCGAAGTTAAAAGAATGAAAATGAGTAAATTGTGTTTTTTCTATATAATCTTGCATGCTATGAATTAATACTTGCGCAGTGGAAAATACAGACCACCACGACACCATGAAAGAGCTTGTTTCAGATACTACAATCATTATTGAGATATTTATATAAATAAAAATGAATGTTGTCTGTATGTCTCTTATGCGCTGCCGTACCACTCATCCGATTCCGATAAAACTTCGACAACATATCCCTTGCAATTACGTAAAGGTTATAGGCATAATACAATCATCTAACGAATAAAAAATATTTTCAGATATATTTATCGCATCCATTAACCACGGATTAACCACCAACTAACTAACTCAATCGAGACGCAACAGATTCAGTAAAGATGCTCAATTCAAGCTAGACGTTCATATTTCATAGCTATTGTACATAAATTCCATCTCAGTCTATCTCTGGGGTAATATTTTTATTAGAGAGAGTGCGAGAGTTTTAGGAGAATCAATCCTATTGGTTTGAAATTTTAAATTAACATTTAATAAAATTTTGACCTTTTTTGGAGTAAAGTTTCGAAAATATTATAATACAAATAATATTGCACCATCTTAGTTTCCAAAAAAAATATCTTTTCTACTATATTAAATATTTTATGGTATAAAAGTATTTTCTATCTTTAATGAATTTTAAAAGAAAATATTTTAATCCCATTTTATAACATTAAACTTGAGAATTCTGAACGAATACAAAACGATCACGGGATACAATACATAGTTTCTTTCGTTGCTATTCTGAGAGAACACCAAGCTTTACAATTGTAAAAGAACACACACATCTAATACATAAAAATGAATATTTATTTGTAGAATACAATAATAAAATAGAATAAATGATATTTATGCTTCTGCTTTATATATCCCTCCATTTCAATGAATGTATTCACTGCCGACAAGAAAATAAATATCATTCTTCATTAAACAAGATAACTATATCTAACCATGCTTCCAAGATTATTTCTCCTGTGGCAGCAGCGCGCCGGGTATTAGAGAGCGATTCATAGGAGACATGAATTGATTCTATTGGAATGATGGACACAGTAGTGAAACATCAGTATCTAATTAGTGATTGTTATATGTCAATTAATAGCCGAGATTTATGGAAATATATATGGTTACACCATTAAGGGGAGTGGTTGTTGGTAATTTGCGAGGTGATTGTCATGATGATTGCTACTTCAATATGTTACTTTTTATACTTGACAAAAAAAATCAATTAACAAGGAATCATCAACTCAAAGTCATCAATTAAGTCCTTCGCCTTAGAAATAAGCACGGAGTGAAATAGTGCTGCATTGTTCACATCAGAAGCATTCGTCACCTTATTTCATAACCGGCATTCTATTATGCAAGGGTTAATATTTCACATCCGATTCCAATCGTAGCGCAACGGCTCTTTTCACATTAGCTCTACTTTCAAAAACTCATTCATTATTTTGCCTCGCAGAGTCGTTGGACGGAAGCCAACTTCGAAAATGAAGCACGATTCCCCCGTTAGTGTCAGGGCAGTTTGTTTGGAGTTCCCGAAAAGATGAACAGCATCGTCTAATGGCCTTCGTTTGTACTGTTCTCTTTCTCGCTAAAAAATTATTCATTAGAACATTTTTTTACAGTTGGGGTTTTTTTCGTGCATATTTTGATCGTAAGCCTTAATAGGCTGATTGACATTGATTCGATAAAAAATATAAGAAAGCGAAATCGACCTACTGCTGTCTGGTTTTTCACAAAAAAATTACTCATTAGAACATTTTTTTTACAGTATAATAAGTCGAACCACATTTTATAGTGCTGTTTTTTTTTGTTGTTGTTGTTGAATATTTTAATTGCAAGCCTTAATAGGCCCATTGACACTGAATCGATAAAATAAAAGACCGTGGAATCGACCTACTGCTCTCGTGTTTCTCGATAAAAAATTATTCATTAGAACATTTTTTACAGTATACATTTTGTCGGAGGGTTTTGTGAACATTTTGATTGCAAGCCTTAATAAGCCTATTGACACTGATTCGATAAAAATATAAAAATCCGAAATCGAATTACTGCTTTCTTGTTTCTCGCTCCAAAATGATTCGCAAAAACTTTTTTACAGTGTAAATTTTGTCGGTTTTTTTTTTTTTTTTTTTTTTGTGAATATTTTGATTGCAAGCCTTAATAGACCCATTTATAATGATTCGATAAAAATATAAGAACGTGGAATCGACCACTGCGTTCTTGTTTCTCACTAAAAAATTATTCATTGGAACATTTTGTTGCAGAGTAATAAATCAAACTACATTTTGTAGGGTTTTTAATGTGAACATTTTGATTGCAAACCTTAATAGGCCCATTGACACTGAATGTTTCGATAAAAATATAAGAAAGTGAAATGGACTCACTAGAGTTGTTATCTATTAGATCAAGTTCTCTCAGATAATAGGATATTTTTTTCCTTTTAGTTTTTTTGAAATTGTAATAAAACCCACTGTAACTAAACTAAGTTATAATCCGAATAAAAACTCATTTATAATCCAAAAGAATTCGAGCTCATCAAAAATTTCAACCGGACCAACAAGAAATATTCCACTGAAAATATTATACACACATCACAAAAAAAAAACACAAAAAAAAACCTCAAAATCCATACCCGTCCGAAAAAAATTTTCTTTCAAGAGATGCAATCGAGTATTTTGCCTCCATTCTCCAAACATTGTGCTAAGTAATTGCTCGTAAATAACGAAGATGTCTCTTAAACATCGCGTTTCATTTTCATAGCATTCAAGAGCCAACAGGGAGAAGTAATCGAAAATAAATAATTTATTTGGCGAGCAAGCAGTAAACCCGCGCCAAGGCTCACTGAAAAATCTAAATATTAATGGAAGTCCTGCTAAAAGCATGTGAAAATTTTGATGGATTAAACTCAGGTGGTCACGCAACGGAGGAATGACAGATGGTCCGTTTTGAGGGGTTGTTTTCCTCTCTCCCCTCCATTTTCCATATAATATACGCAATATTGGAACGTCTGTAACGGACATTTTTTTAGAAAAGAAAATGTTAATATCATCCAGAAGAAGTGGTTTTACTTTTCGCCATATTTCCCATCAGCCTCCTGCTTGAGATTCTTATTATATTATCGATCGGCAGTAGAAAATGTCTCTAAAGACGTAATTTATGTAAAAGTAGCATGCAACTCGTGTGCGTGATTCTCTGCGGCCAAGAAAAAAAAATGACTTTTATTATTCCAAACAATGTAAATTTGATGCGTGGTAGTGGGTCTCGTGGAATATGTAATTTAGTTAAAGTAAATCTGGAAAAACTGTTTATAAAATGGAGGATGGATTTCGAACTTGATGGTGTAAGGGGCAGAATGGGTCCTCTTATATAGAAAGATATGCCACGAAGGTATTCTGGTAAAATTCAGAAAAAATAATTGATTTTTGAGTGCGAAGTTATATTAAAACTAGGAGGTACCCGGCGCGTTGTTGCCGCAGGAGAAATAATCTTGGAAACGTCGTTTCGAATGTGAAATATTTATCTAGTTTAAGTAAGAATGATATTTATTTTCTTATCGACAGTGAATACCTTCATTGAAATGGAAGAATATATAAAGGAAAAGCATAAATAGTATTTATTCCATTTTTATTATTCTATTCTACAATCAAATATTTATTTTTGTATATAAGATTTTGTTCATTCTTTTAGAATTTTATTGCTTGGTGTTCTTTCAGAAGGGTAATGAAAGAAACTATTTTTCTGTATTATCAAGTTTAATGTTAGATATTTTGATTAAAACATCTTGCTCTGAAATTGATTAAAAATGGGAAATATATTTATACCATAAAATCTTTAATATAATAGAAAAGATAATTTTTCGAAAACTAAGATGGTGCAAAATTATTACTACTGCAATATCTTGGTAATTTCTGCGAAAAACGCTAACATTTTATTAAATGTTTAGTTAAAATTTCAAACCAATAGGATTAATTCCACTAAAACTTTTTAGCACACTCTCTAGTAAAACTATTCAGAGAAAGACTTGCATTTCGTACAATAGCTCCGAAATATTAGCATCTAGCTTGAATTGAGTCTCTTTACCGAATCTGTTGCATCCTCTTGGCGAGTTATTTGGCGACTAATTTGTGGTTCATAGATGCGATAAATAGATCTGAAAGCATTTTTCACACTTTAGATCAGTGATGGGGAAACTTTTTTTAAGACGGGCCATTTGTAATAACTAGACGATCGTAGCGGGCCAAAGAATAATGCTTAATCGTTAAAAAATTTATGTGTTCTATAAACATATACATATATTATTACATACACTTATTATTTTAATAGTAAAAAAGCAAAAGATAAGAAAATTATAAGCACAAAATATAAAATGAATTTAGTGTAGTTCTAGATGTGAAGTATTATCACTTTATTTTCTGGTGTCATTACTGGTTGATGGTGCATGAGAAAAATGAAATTGAGACTGTTTTATCAAAATTTCATCATAGTCCGGTTCCATTTGCGAAGCAGAAATTCTTAAAACTGATGAAAGGTGCTCATCTGTAATTCTGTTTCTTAAAGAAGTTTTCCTCAGCTTCATTGTTGAAAAGATTTGTTCGCATATATAAGATGAGCCGAACATTGTCATTATCTTCATTGCATGAGTAATTAGATTTGGGAAATTATCTGGACTTAAATTTTTATAAAATTCTAGTATTGGTACTGTATGAAAAGTTTGTTTCAGGAGAGTTTTACAGTTCAGTTCTATTAACTCAAGTTGAAATTTTGCATTAACTTCTTCGTAATTAACATTGAATGGGGTCGCAAAAATACTAAACTCTGTTTCCATTTTTCTTAAGTCCTGAAATCTCCTTTCAAATTATGAAAATAGTTTTCTTAAATTAATTTCGTATTTTTTAATCTTATTGTTTGATATAATAAATTTTAAAGATTGTATTCTTGGAAAATGAGAAAAATCAGATTTAGAGATCTGATTAGCAAATAATAATAACTGTAATTTGAAACTCTTCAGGTATTGCCAAATATCGTGAAGAAACTGATTTTTCGCTTGCAATTTGAGATTAAGTTGATTCATGTGTACGAGGAGGTCTGTGAAAAAAGCGAAATCAGAAAGCCACGTTTCGTTTTCTAAGACGTCAAATTGATTATAAATGTCTTTATCAAGAAGAAAATTCACAATATGCGGGTCGTCACATTATGAAGAAAGAATGCGTTCAAACATTCTCATGACGGCACTCTTAAACGGGCCGGATTAAACCTGTCCGCGGGCCGGACTTGGCCCGCGGGCCGTAGTTTCCCCATCACTGCTTTAGATGATTGTATCATGCCTATAACCTTCGCGTAACTGCAAGGAATAAGTATTCAAAGTTTTATCGGAATCGGAAGAGCGGTGCGGTAGAGCATAGGAGACGCAGACAGACATTCTTTATTGATAAAGATTTTTTTACTGATCTACTCCGACCTGTTTCGAAAGGCTTGCTAATTGTATATTTCCTTCTCCAATCAGAAGAGCAGTTGTAAATGAGGTAACTGCTGACTGTTTTTTTTTTCTATGTATCTTTTTACTCTCTGCTTACTCTTGCGATCTGATCGCGAAACGTTGTATTGCTTTTATGCTCGTGGTTATTAAATGTTATTTTATGTGTCACATGCCTACTACTTTTTGTATATAATGAATCAGTAACCGAGCGACATCGTGTAGATGTCAACCCACTGATATATTGAAGCGAATTTTTGTTTGGTTTCGTTTCACTGATCCTTCCTGAGATACTCAAAAAAATGAATGACTGGACCACAGCAACAGCACCATTGGTGTGAACTGTAGTCTGATCCTAAAGGCCACCACCGGCCACGGTACAACCCTTTCTTCGGGAAGTAAGGCCATTGTCGATAAGAGGTTATACTTCGACTTCGATGATGGGTTTATCGGAGCACCCGTCCTTAGAGCAGGACTATCCCCTTAATGAAGTGGCTGATACAGCATGACTTTTAGTAGAGTACCATGAGTTGTTTATTTTGGAGAAATTTTATTGGAGAAAAAGAAGTTCAAATCTGTACACGGATTTTTCGGTTAACTGAGATTGTGATTGGCTGAGAGAAGTTGGGTAAAGGAGATACGCTGTGCTATTAGTTTGATGAGAGGTTGCCATTCCCATTTCTTTTCATACCCACCAGCGTGGTGAGAACCAACTACTATTTCGGTTGGGATTCAAATTCTTTTTTTTAAGTTTTGGATAATTGTACTATCTCTATAACTATTTCGTAGGGTGCAAGCAATAAGCTGAGAAAATTTCATCGCAATCGGACGAATGGTTTAGGAAGGCACAAGATACACACAGACAAACATTCATTTCCATTTATATAGAAGATGTTATTTTTTTATAAGTAGGATACTAAGTAAATAATTTAAATTCTAAACATAACCCTAAAAGAAAACACAAAATTCAGATCTGATTAGAATAATTCAGCTTGTTTTACCGTCTTATCCTTATTCAAAAGCTTTAACCACATATATATGTAGGAATTGGATGGAACAGAATGCCCATTCTACCACATTTTGATCAGAGCCTAGGGTCACTGATTAAAGAGAAGCTTTTAAATGAAAACAGTAAATTTATTTACAGAAAAAATACAGAAAAGATATTAACAATTAGAACAGGACAGACTATTTACAATAGAGAAAAAGTATCACCTATAGATGCCACCAAGGATGATCAAGTGATCACCTAATCAAGTGTTTCATGGCGAAACTACGTTGCGTATTAAAGATTCATTTTCGGAGCAAAATGACCCTCTCTGTCTCCGTCAACCAAGCGAATGCGTAGTTCGCTTTTTCTCAACCTTGACGTTACGCGTCTTAGACTTTGGATCAGCGTTATCCGTGGTGACATCTATTACTACAAAATGAAACTAAATATGGAATAGTAATGGCCGCTAATTAAATCTCTACATATATATACAGAAGATATATTCTATTTTAAAAGTACTCTTAAGAATTATTGCAGAGTAAAATACATTCCAAGACTATATAGAGATAAAAACAACAAAACATACTCCACTGACTTAAAAAGATGAAGCTACCACACAAAGGAATGAAAACAAAATCTCTGTCTGTAATGAGCTATGCCCGATCGTTGTTGGTGGGACGGGAAAAAAACTGGAGGCATGTAGCCATATTTTCGAATTCAATCGCGCAGTACAATGGGGAGAGCGAAACAGATGGACTCGAAAAATGGAATAACTCACAGCACCATCTTCTACGATGGTCGAATGCTTGCGTCGTTGCATAAGTAATCGGCTCGTCTGTTTTGAAATGGATTTTATGTGCATTCACAGAGGTACATCGGTTTCTGAATGTCGAACATTTTATTCAAAATCGGAGAATCGCGGCTTTTCGATTGTGGTGGCTTTGTTTTTTCGCTCATGCAAATCGCCTTGGGGACTCAGTTGTGCTCTGCGAAAACTGTTAGAAGATGAATGAAGAGATATTGCAATAGAAATTTTGAGTCTGAATTAATGAATTTTCATTGTTATTAAAGACTGTTAAGAGAGTCCGTGGTTTTTCACAACTGACTAAATGTTAGTTGAACTGATGCTCGTTTTGAAGCAGCAAAGGGATCTGTTTTGGGTAGGAAGTCCAAAGGATGAAATATCACCACGCGAAAATACTAACAGAAATTTTACACCAGCGACTGAATATCTATCCTAGATAAATTTAACCCCTTAACGGTCGCATCATTTTGAAGAAAATGGTCATAAAAGAGACCATTTTTTTATTCAAGAAAATTATACAAAACTGAGTGTAGGTACAATATCTGCATTCAGTTTCCATTTTTTAGTTCATTTTTAGCTTGAAATTTTTTAATAAAAATCGGAAAAGCCAACATTCAGGGTTATCATGCCTGAATGTTAGCTTTCCAACAAAGAGTGAAAATAAAAAATATGTGTTTTAAGCATTCAAACATCATTTTATTACATTTACACGTAATGTAAATAAATACTAGACATTTTTTCTTGTGTGATACATTTTAAAAGCGTGAGATGCATAGGCCAACATCACCATCAGGACAAAAGTACCGAATTTCCTTTCTGCTGACATCTGGTTTAAAATAAATTAGCTATTTCTAAAATCATGGCAAATAGTCTAGGGCAGCCATCTGGTGTATGTATTGAGAAATAAACATGATTCCGGGCGTAAGAAATGGATTGTTTTAATATTTTTGGCGCATTCCTTTTGAATAGGCCAGCCCGGAAATATCACGGGCGCGAGAAATAGAGGTAGAAATTTCACCCCGTCATTTTCACGTGAGCGAGAAGGAAGGGGTTAATACATCGTATACCGATATTGATGTTAGTAGTATACTGACATTATATTGATGTTAATTCAGTGTTGATTCCATGAAGCGAGATTCATTTACTAGTAACATATTATATCTGTTAACTCCTCAAACAACACATCGACGGACCATATTAGTTACTCCTCACAAAAAAAACAAGTTTTTATTACACATCCAAATACATCGACAGCTAGCGTCACGTGATTGCATTGAGTCACGTGATTACAGGGAATCAGGTAATTGGGCGGGATGGAGAAATGCTCGTGAACAATATCTTAACATCATTTTTATCATGTATCCATGTGGGATCTAACTTTTCTGCGCAGAAATATGCAAAATGATGCTTTCTCTTTCAATTGGCTATTTTTAGAAAAAGAGTGTAAATAGGTGCTGAACAATTTGCTTACATTACTGAGCATCCTTTCCGGGGTGCACACTCGAAATGAGGATGACATGCTTCAGGCATGGTGATCGGATCTCGCCACCCTTATGGGCACAAGAAAGAGTGGTGGTATGGTTCCTTCTTTCGAAGACGGGACGTACTTCCTTAGGGAAATGTTGCACCGTGACCGGTGATGGCCCTTAGGGCTCAACCACGGTATCCGACAGTGTTGGCCCTTAAGACTCCGCGGTTCAGTTATTTAACACTATTTATTCGAATGGAGCCGCGGTGTTTTAATGGTAAGCTCTCGGCTTCGGAACCGGAGGGTTTCAGGTTCGAGACTCGATTCCAACGAAGAACCGTCGTATGAGGGGGTCTCTTGCACGTTCAATCTGTCAGGCCAAACGTCCTCCCGCTGGTGTGGCGTGGTGTGGAGAGGAGGGTGTCGGCTCAGCTGTCTTCCTCGTCATCTGACCGCGGTTCAAAATGACGAGGTCTGTCCCAAAATAGCTCTCGTGTTGCTTTAAAACGGTAAGTTAATATAACTAAACTAAAATTTATTCGAATGCCTTCGGCCGGATAGAAGAGTTAAGAGGCGTTTTTACGACCCCTCTTGGGGTTTACTGGGGTCCTACGATCCTCCTTCGGACCCCAGTTTACTGAAGAATTGACAGGCATCAAAGGAGCCGAGAAAACCGCAAGAGGTTTCGAAGGGCCAAAGCATGCCTCGTGTGCGGGCAGGTCGTGTAAAAAGCGGCTTTAGTGATATGACTTAAGGAAACCGATTTTGAAAATTTTGATTTTTTTAAAAACTATTTTTGGTTCTTATATGTATTATGAATTATAAATACTATAAATGCAAAAACATTATTGTGAGAATATAACATATTTTGAGAAATGGGAAAATTTAGTGAAATTGAACCAAAACGGTAAGCATTCTACACAAAACTGTAATGCAACAATTCTAATTTTCTTTGTGCACACGTTATAGCATAGAATGATGAATGAAATGAACCAAAATCTAAGACACATTTTGAGATGCAAAGAAGTTAAGGGTAAAAATATACGTATACATGCATTTTTTTCTCTAAATTCGAAACTTCATTTTTCTAAAAACACTTATAAATGTAAAAGTATTTCACCAACGAGAAACCTGTTGGTTCATTTCATTGCCTATATTTTTTTAAACAAAGACTGACATTTTTATGCAAATACCTCTATCAGTTTTAAGAATATCGTGTTGATGGTGGATAATTTTTATGAAAATTTAAACCGAAGTGGAAGACAAATTTTAGCTGAAAAATAAATTTTGCTTAAAATTCCTCTGTATAATAGGTGAGACCTTCCTTTTCCTGGAAAAAACAGTTTTGGAAATAGAAAAGTCTAAATGACAAAAAATAACACTTTTTTAAAAAAAATCGCCAATGTGGTCGAATACCAGTGTTTTTCAACGTAGGTGGATACCTTAAGCTGAGTTCGAACGACCTGTCCATCAGGCAGGCGCGCCACAAGTACCCCCCTCAATCCCTCTAGCGGTTTTCTGGGCTCCTTCCCCCACCCCCCCTTTTTACCGACAAATTTTCGGTAGAGTCGACCTGGTCTGTTAAAGCCTTATCACACGGCAAAATATCGTCGGTACTTTCCGTCAGCAAACGACAACAAAAGTGACGTCACTTGTGTGACATCATTTCAAAGTTTCACATGATTGGTTGAATTTCTTTTGCAGACAATATTTCCAACGACATTTTCAAACTAGTTAGAAAAAGTCGTCGATGACTTAAAACTTGCTTGACCGGTTCTTGAGGGTAGAAACGGAAAAGTGCTGACGAAATTTCACCGTGTGATAAGGGCTTTAAGGTCTCGGCTTCGGAACCGGAGGGTTTCAGGTTCAAGGCCCGATTCCACCGAAGAACTGCCGTGTAAGCGAGTCGGGTGCACTTGAAATCCGTCGGGGCCAAACTTTCTCCCGCTGGTGAGGTGTAGAAGTTTGGAAAGGGGGTTCCAGTTCAGGTGTCGCCCTCGTCATCTGACCGCGGTTCAAAATGACGAAGTCCAAATAGCCCTATTTTTTTTCAAAATGGGACGTTAATATAACTAAACTAACGGGTTAATATAACTAAACTAACGGGTTAATATAACTAAACTAACGGGTTAATATAACTAAACTAATGGGTTAATATAACTGACTAAACGGCGCCACGGTTGGCTGGTGGTAAGATCTCAGCTCGTGAGTTGTAGGGTTTCAGGTTCGAGGCCCGATTCCCTCGAAGAGCCGCCGTATAAAGCGATTTGACCCACATCAAATTCATCAGTGCAAAATGCCCTCTATCCTCTAGTGTGGTGTGGAGAAGGGAGTGACAGCTCAGGTGCAGCCCTTGTCATCTGACCGAGGCTCAAAATGACAAGGTCAGTCTTTAATAACCCTAGTGTTGCTTAGCAACGGGACGTTAGTATAATTAAAACTAATACTCAGAATAAATACATTGTATTACTCTAAAAAACACTTCGTATCGGTAAGTACACATGGATAATCTTACTAAGCATAAGAAATCACAAGAAAAGTTGCATTTTCAATGCCTCATATGAATTTTTTCAACCTGTATTTCAGCTCAGGTGTCGTCCTCGTCATCTGACCATGGTTCAAAATCACGAAAATAGCCCTCGTGTTGCTTTAAAAGGGACGTTAATGCAACTAAACTAAGCCAAACTAAACTACATCCTGTATTTAAAATGCATTAGCAACGATTTTTTCTTTTTTTTATGCCTTATTATAATCAATTTATCAAACATAAGAAACTTTGCATTTTTATTATATATCAGTGTAGTGAAAACAATTTTCTAGTATTAAAATCATCCCAATTTCCTCACTTTTTATGGTCTTACCTTTAAACGTTTTTCACCACCAAATAATTAGACCCTGAAAAAATAAACCTAATTTTTCAGCTCAACTTACTAACGGAATTTGTTATCCAAACATATTTGTTTTGCCAAAATGTGAGCTAAAAAAAGAGAATATATATATATATATATAAAAACATCGCCAGCTTAAATCTCTCCGAGAAAAATCGCTCTTTGCATATTTCGGTTCGCACAAAAGAAAAAAAAAACGAAAACTACGAGACACGAAAGATTAACCCTTCGTCAGCTAAAGCTCGTTAAACTCGAATTCATCGCAGCCAATCAAAGGGCCATTCTTCTGTGGGTGGGGAGAGTGGATGTTCGCACTTGTACACGAATCGATGCGAATCTTCGTTTTTCTTCGCGCCGTCACACTCAGGTGTGTAGAGGGCGGATTCTATTTCCGGAATTTTCGGAATCGAGGGCATCTGGTCAAGGAGAAGGTATCCTCGGGCGAATAGTGTTTGCTTTTGTTGAGCGAAAGTGCACAGTGGGGAAAAATAAGTTCCAGTTCCCCCTGTCCCGAAGCAAAAGAAATCTAGAGTGGTCTTAAAAACTTTTTCAAAAAAATAAAAATCTAATAAAAGAATATTTTCAAAAACTTGCATTATCATTGTATTAATTTACGTTTGTTATTGTATTAATTTACTATTATTAAATTGTTGCGTTAATTTATTGAATCAAATTGTTATATTAATTTACATTTATTATTGAATCCAATTGCTGTATTCATTTTCCTTTTTTTTAATCAAATTGTTGTATTAATTTACATTTTTTTATTTTATCAGATTGTTGTGTTATTTTACGTTTATTATTCTATTAATTTACTATTATTAAATTGTTATATTGATTTACGTTTATCATTGAATCAAATTATATTAATTTATGTTTATTATTGAATCAAATTGTT
>JAPMOQ010004482.1:1458940-1494907 GCA_026543055.1 Argiope trifasciata | reverse complement strand
TGTGTGTGTGTGTGTGTGTGTGTGTGTGTGTGTGTGTGTGTGTGTTGGCGCTTTACAGGCCAGACCGTTGCACCTACAGCTGCCAAATTTGGTTCATGTATACCTTGGAGGTCGGGAATGTGCACCTCGGAGCCCTTTTTGCTCCGAGAAGAATTTGAATTAACTAAAATTTAAGCGAAATTTCGACGTTTTTCCGCTGTAACTTCCGAAAATAGGATCACGCAAACAGGATTTTTACATCCATTTAAGGATTAAAAAATTAGCTTTCTAATGGTAACAGTGTTTAAATGTACAACTTAAGTTTCTATTTTCAACGAATCTGTACAGAAATATTTTAACCATGTTTTTTTAGCACGTGACGGGATAAAATAAAAGAAAACAATGACGGAAGCTCAAAATTTAAAAAAAACAACTATCATCGCAAATTAAATCTAAAGAAATGCAACTTTTAGCACGTGACTGGATAAAATAAAATAAATATAAAATGTGATACTTTCTAAAGAAATAAATGCAAAGCAAAAGTTTCTATGATCGTTTGCAATATCTATATCATTAACTTAACAAATCTTCTTTAGTTACGGTAAACCTGATTGAATTTAGACAGAATATGCATTGAAATCCCGACTTAATGGCATATTTCTATAAAATTTTAGAACTCATTACTCATGGCGAACCAGCTGGTCGCCAAAGGCGGCTAGTAATTAATGTTTCTATTTTAGGAGACAATAGTTGTATAAGCAGAAAACTCGAGATCGGTTGAAATGGTAATCTAATCTCTCCATGATACAATTGCAAACCTTTAGTTAGTTAGTTTGTTTGTTTGGGGTTTCATGGTGCAAGAACCCTATCTGGTTACACTGCGCCAAGCAAACGGTAAAATAAAAACAGAATATTAAAGACAATTGAATATGAAATGTATGACATGAATATTAAAATGTATGAAATAGAAAACTTCAAAATGTTGCAAGTGGAATGACAATATTAACAAAAGGTGTTAAAAGAAGGTGTAAGACAATGAAACAAAGCACAGCACAAAAGGTGAAAAGTGCTCAATGCAAGTATAAAAATGAATGACTTTTTTAAAAATTAAAAACATTTGGGCTTAATTTTTCACCCACCAAGTCCTGCAAAGTTGCTGATGATATATGAATATAATATATACGTTCAGGGTTAAAAACAGGACATTCCATCAAAATGTGTTTGGTATTAAAATCAACATGGCATGTAGGACACACTGCTGTCCTCTCACCAAAAATGGGAGTGTATCTAGTGTGACCTCTAAGAAGACGAGTCCGTTTGACATCGATATCTCGCGTATAGGAGGAACAGGCCAAGAACCAATGATAAGCTTCACGCAACTTATTATGGATCTGCAGATCGCACCCCTTTTGCCAAGAGAAATTTATGTGCCTGGATAATGTAAACTCTTAGAAAAGTATTTTATAGGTTATGATTCAAATGAAAAAAAAAGGTGATTTCATAAATAACCTACATGGAATTGATATGCGAGCAGAGGGAACTGGATATTTCTTGGTTAATTCCAATTTTTAAAAGATCTAAAAATTAGGAATTGTAGCAGTTACATCACTCTTATCTTCTCTTTTGGATACCAGATGGCGATGCATGATAGGCTATCTCATAGGCCATCCTATAATGCATTGTGCATTGCGAGTGTAATCAGAATCAGATGTGGTACTGTACTATTAAGGTGGGTTCACATGAGGCTAACTATTGGCCATAATCGTTGCCTCTCTGTTGTTCAGGTATGTCCTCGTGTGAGCAGTTGAGACAAAGTAGACAATACTTGTCCCGACGGGACAATCATTTGCCATTGTCCCGTTGTGATCACGTGGTTTTCCGTAAATAGGCGTGATCTTCTATTGCGGGCAATAATTAGACTCGTGTGAACCCACATTTAAGCTGAGAGCGTGAATGTCTTGTCTTTGTGTTTGTTCCGGGTGTGAATGTGAAAATTAAGAAAAAATGTTCCTGAAAACGTAAGTCCTGTTGCTTTCGGCACAGATCATAATCATCTACATTACACCACAGAAATTATTTCATAACAAAGACTTAATTAAGTGGAATTTATTTAAAAGAGACCAATTAATTTTCTACTAAAAAATAAGAAATGAATATCTTCTTATTAGAGTTTGCTTCTGAAATCCATAAGAAGCCTGGAAGCATAAGAGATTTTTTTAAAGTTAACGACTTTTATTTTCAATATGATGACTGTTATTTGAAACAATGGCAATTTTCTAAATCTCGACAAATATTCATTGAAATAATCAAATTAAAAATATATATATTTTATAATATAATAGTCCAAATTAAGTTTGATGCAATCCAGTTCAGAATAAAGCCTACCACGAAATATCATTCTGATCCAGTATTTAGGTTAGTGATAATTGAGAAACTTAAATTAAGTTTCCATACATTCTAAAGATTTCCATGGTTAAAATGAACGAAAACAACTCACCGGAATTCGAAAAATACAAAAGTATTCAAGGTATTCAAGTACTCACCTGCAAAATAAAAAAATTAATTAACATTGATTAATACAAAATCCATCAGCTATGATGCATTAATCAATAAAAAATTTTACTCGTTTAATACTCTTGTCTTTAACATTATAAAAATCACATCTCAATTAAATGATGTTATTCAATTAAGAATCGATTTTCATTCGATATATTGCAAAGCTTATTGTTACAAAATTCACTGAAATATATAAAATGCAAAAATACATTTTTGTATAAATAAAAACACATAAAATGCATACATAAATACATAAAATGCAAATGTGTATCTTTATATCATGTGTTCAATGATACAAATTAAAAATTGAAACGATTTTTTATACAGATTTTTTTAAGTTTATAAATTTAAATTTCTTTTGAATTAGATAATTTAACAGCCATTGTTCGGAAATTTATTAAATTAAAAGTATTATGATCAGAGATGTTTAAAAATGATTACTTCTTTTCAAAGCAATAAAAAAGGGTAAATATATTGAAGTTCAGGTTTTTTAAGCAAAATACATGACTTTCTCTGAATTAGCAACCAAAAATGAATCGATAAATGTTTAATTTAAACATTTATCGATTCATTAAACAATGAAACATTTGATCGTTTCAAATTTCAACCAAAAGACTTGAACTGCGAAATTGAATACATAAATTCAATTATCTGCGTTTTGCTTTTTCATAGTAAACTTTGCTTATTTTAGTAAATTATGATTTATTTTCCATTTCTTTTTCTATTCCTATTTAATTATGAATTTTTAAAACTTAGATTCTTTTGACACAAAACTAATTCTCAGAAATTTAATTAATTTCTGATCTGCAAACAAATCAACTTTTGAAACATCAGTTTATTGGATTTAAGATAATATTACTTATCTTAAATTCAATTAAATACAAATTATTATATCAAATTAAAAAACTTCTCTTTATCAGTGATTGTATTCTATTTTTGAAACATATTTATTTAACAAGACGTGCTTTATATTTGTGAGGCCGGAATTTTATACCATTGATATTTCATTATGTACTAAACTTATATACTAAATACTAAAGATCTAAATATATACTTATATACTAAAGATCTCGCATTTCAAACACTTTTAAAATGGAAATAAATTACCTTGATATTTTCAGAATTTAAAAAGCAGTCAAAAGTTAATTTAATTAAAATTTGATTCAAAGACCTTCATAGTTTTGCGATTAAGAGAAAAATTACTTTCAAAATTCCATTATATTGACAGAAACGAATTATAAATAAAAAATTAAAAAGCAGGGAATTTTAAAATAAAAGAATAATTAAATTATTGATCATTAAAGTGCCCTTAGAACTGTTGTTATTGAATTGATTTGATGCCAACCTCTTTTCACAATTAAATTGTAATCCAAGAGTTATTCCTTACAAAAAATACGAATAAAAACCTTTTGTTTGTAGCTTATCATTTAAGAAAGCATTTATAAATATAAAATTTTTATAGGTGTTTTGATAATTTCCTTTATCAATTTTAGTTATACATTAGTAAGCTTTTGTGTATTAATTTAGTAGGAAAAAATATAGTATAAAGTAATAAGAAAACAGGACTTGAAATCCAAAGAGCTATAATATATTTTAAAACTGCAATTAAATAATAGAAAGGGAGCATTTAGAAATGTGGAAAATCTAAAAAAAATAATTATCAATTTTGATTTTTGAGGCTAAGAATCGAAAATATAAAGACTTGTTATTCAAACTACACTTTGTAAAAAAAAAAACTTTAAAAAAATAGAATTAATATTAGTTACGCTACTTTATATATCCTTCAATTTCAATGAATTCATTCATTTCCGACATGAAAATAAATAACGTTATTCCTAATTAAATAAAATAACTATTTCAAATTCCAAACGATATTTCCAAAATTATTTCTTCTGCGGCAACAACGCGCCGAGTACCAACTAATCTTGAAATAAAATAAAAACTCTATTGTAACTTTATTCATAAAATAAGTGCATAAAATAAATTTTCGAATAAATCATAAATACGCTTTCACTGATGTTGCAAATATCGTATATGTCCAGTAGCATTGAAAACCTTTTGATAATTATTTCAACAATTAAAAGCACAAAAGAAAAATATGCTTATAAATATTTGCTAAAATTTATTGAAATTAAAAAAATCATAGCAACTAAATTGATGTCGTAAAAAATAATTTTTGAATTTTCAGATGGTGTAAAAATTATTTTTATGCCGTAATAATATTCGCAATATCAAACAAAAATGCCGAAATTACTCATAATTTATGATAAATTAAATTTTAATTAATTTTTTTAGCAAAAAGTACCTCTTATACACAATCCCAGCCTTCAAAATACGTTTGTATCAAATTTTAGGTGTTACGTTTATCTAAATTTTTAGTGTCAGGATATTTTAGTATTTTTTCTATTTAGTATTTTGACCATGAATTAAAATTCCAATATCATTTTTTACCATTTTCCAAGTGATGTCGTTAGTATTTCTCTTTATTTTAGAATTTCAAAACTGCAAGTAATTTTTAAAAAGTCTGTAGTATAAGAAAAATGTATTACTTCTTCAACTGTTAAAAATTATATTTTATTTGCAACATTTTTAAACATTAATATTCAATAAATAACAGAAAAATTTATTTATTTCCATTTTTCAAATTAAAAATGGATGAATTATAAAAACAAAACATAAAATTTAAGCGAAACATATCGACAAGAGAGAAATTCTTAAAATTAATTACGAATATGAGAGCAAATGATCTTGTAAATACAATACAGAATGAAAAAAAAATATTTAAAGCCAACTTGATTGCATTGTTTTGCGTCTTTTCCCTTTTCGGTTAAGTTAATGATACACTTAATTTAAACTGAATTAAAATATAATTTTTTCATCGCTTTTAATCAAAATTCCTGCTTAATTAAATTCCTTATAACTCAGAATTAATACACCTCTAAGTAATACTCAAATTTATTACATGCGATGAAATCTCTGAAATATTTAATGATCAAAAATTGAAAAAATACAGAAAGTTTTATTTTTTACAAACCTTTTTCCAAAACAGTTTGTTCACTATGCGTAATTTAATTAAATTTATTGCTTGACTTAGATTTTCGTTTCACAGTCATTGAATGTACACTTTCTCTCCGCCATAGCGTAAAATAATTAAATTTATAAAGTATGTAAGTTTTCTTGAATATTCGAAATTACGATGAATTGTTCACCTTTGCAATGACAGTATTTTGAAATTAATACATTTTTTCTTTTTTCTTTCACCAGTAGCATGATGTATTATTTTTATTTTTCTAAAATAATTTATCGAAGCTTCGAATTTCCAATCCAAAATATTCTAATATGGGAATGTTTTAAATTTTATTTTATTTCTAAATCTGCTCTTAATTATATAATAAAGATGACACACATATACAACCCCCACTGCACGGGTTTTAGCACAATAATGCTATCCACAAACCCAATTAATAATTAAAGCAACCAAATTTTAATTTGAAAATGAGTTTGTTGCTAAGGAAAATAGCATACTCTTGAAATTTAGTGCCGAAGTAGACAGACGGGAAATGAAAATGTATGTATGAAATTTAATACTTACAATAATGGGATACAGAAAGCCATGGAGATATTTCAAACCATAAATTTCCGTAAATTATTTATAATAAACAATTCTATGTCTATATTTTCCCAAATTAATCGTTGCAATTAGAGATATTTCGAACTATAACTTTTCGTAAGTTATATATATAATAAACCATTCCATGCCTATATTTTCGAAAATTAATCGTTCTATTTGTAGATATTTCGAGCTGTAACTTTTTGTAAATTATTTATAATAAACAATTCTATGCCTTTATTTTCCAAAATTAATCGTTGCATTTTTAATTCTCTGATACACAATAGATTTAACAACGCCTCACTTGACAAACCACAGACAGTTATTTATAACTTCATGAATCCTAACTCCGTATAACGATTGTTGATTCTAGTTCGTAATATTATTCCTAATTAATTCATTCAATAATATGCAAAATGAAACAAAATAAAGAAGCAACATCGGCAAATACAATGCCTAACATTCTAATTATCAAAAGACAGCGGAAAACACTTTTAATGACTTCAAAATGCAAAAACAAAAAGTCACTGAATAACGGAAGAACCTTTCCAGTCACATGAACAAATATCGCTTATTCTTATAAACGATTTATGAATACAAATTATCATTGACACTAAAAAGCTTCTGACAATACAAAATACTTTTTTTGCCATCTTTCGCCATGCGTTTTATACCGAGTTTATGCAATTACCAAAAACAAATAAAAAGGTTTATGACAGAAAGTCTTTCTTTCCTGCATTTTTATCGCATTTAATTAGAATCCTTTACCTGAATATGCATGCATAAAACCATGTTCTGAGCGGTCATGGCCTGAAAATGACAGTCCTTGTCTACAGAAACAAACAACCTGTAATCCCACTTAGAAGAACATTCGGTATTGCAGGGATACTCTGTCCTTTTTACGTAATTTCAACCTTTCAGTCATCTCTAATCCAGCCAAATGGACGTTTTCACCGAAGGACAGAAACTGATGTAACCGGCCTGCTGTGTACAACCGACCTTCAACTCAGCAAGCGAAGGACAGTTGCTAGATGGCCTCAACGGTCACTGCCGCTGTCATGATGATGACCGCTCGTGCAGGGACAAGAGAGGGGTCATCTCTGGTGGATTATTATTCACTAGCCGCCTTTGGCGACCAGCTGGTTCGTCAAGAGTAATGCGCTCTAAAATTTTAACCTTGGCTTTGCATTTATTTTTCTAGAAACTATCACATTTTATAATGGAAAAAAAATCGTTGAATTAATTATACAGATATTGCAAACGATTATAGAAATATGCCATTAAGTCGGTATTTCAATGCATATCCTGTCTAAATTCAATCAGGTTTACCGTAAATAAAGAACATTTGGTGAATTAATGATTTAGATGTTGCAAATGATTATAGAAACCTTTGCTTTGCATTTATTTTTTTAGAAAATATCACATTTTATATTTATTTTATTTTATCCAGTCACGTGCTGAAAATTACATTTCTTCCGATTTATTTCGCGATGATAGTTGTTTTTTTTTATTTGAACTTCCGGCAATGTTTTATTTTATCCAGTCACGTGCTAAAAAAAAACATAGTCAAAATATTTCTTTAAAACTTCGTTAAAAATAGAAGCTTACGTTATGCATTAAAACACTGATACCACAAGAGTTAATTTTTTAATCTTTAAATGGATGTAAAAATCTTGTTTGTGAGATCATATTTTCGGAAGTTACAGCGGAAAAACTTCGAAATTTCGTTTAAATAATTAATTCAAATTCTAATTAAATTGGAAAAAAGGGCTCCGAGGTGCACATCCAAGGTATACATGTACCAAATCTGGTAGCTGTAGGTTCAACAGTCTGGCCTGTAGAGCGCCAACACACACATTGAGCTTTATTAGAGATATAGATATAAATAAATATGAAAGGTAGTGTACCAGGGTGTGTAGTGAGGAAATGCTGCAGAAATCAAGTACTTTTAAGAACTTTTTAAGCACCATAGGCAAAAAAATTAGAACCTGGAAAATAAATTTCTGTAGGGAAAATAAACGCTGATGTTTCTATAGAAAAAGGAAAGCTTTTTTTAAAAAAAAAATAGAATTCGCAGTCACAAATGCAAGAATTTGTAAACTGCAAGTGCGATGTAAAAATATTTTAACTATGTGACAGTTCTGTAATATTACATAGTACGCGTAGTGTGAAAGTTCGGCGAAAATTAAGTACTTTTAAGCACTAAGCACCATAGCAAAAAACAAAAAAACGAAGCGTCTTTGTACGTGTGCAGATACGAAAACCTGCGTATTTTCCAATCCTAGGTTATTTTCTGTTTTATTACAATGCAAAATTTTTATTTAATTTTTTTAAAATTAATTTTAAATGTGCATTTAAAAAAACATTCTAATATTTATTTATGTATTTTCATGATATTTTCTCAATGTCTTCTATTTTAAAATAAATTATATATTTTTGGTTTTGACAAAATAGAAAAGGATAGTAAAAATGAAATCAAGAAAAAAACATCATTACCAAAAATTTGTCAAATTTATAAGACAACTATTTAGAATGCTACATGTAAAAGAAGTACAAACGTTTTCCAGTTGCAACAAGTTCAATATACAAGCACTTTGTTTATTTCGTATTTCGCTCCTTCGGAATAACCATTCCAATATTTGAATTCGATGCCCAAAGTTTACAAAACGATTGAAAGAAAAAGTCATTGACCATTATCTTAGAATAAGTTGAAACTCTTTGATCCCTTCACCGAATTCTGCTCTTTCGTGAATTTTATTTTTTGATATATCCAGTAAACAAACTTTATGACTTATCGATTTTTTTTATTTATCGAATGCGGAAACAAAAGGAAATATCTAATGCTCAAACAAAAAAGAATATCTTCGCTGCACTTCTCGAAAAAATTAAGAACTTTTAAGGACCTTTCTCCCAAAATGAAGCACTTTTAAGGTGCTTCAAAATGGTTTTCAAATTTAAGCACTTTTTAAAGACGCTGTGTACCTTTTTCCTTGGAGACATTTCTTTCTTTTTTTTTTCAAACTGTCATGTTTTCTTGCCTTTTATTAAACGAATAAATAGCGCATTTAATTTTGTTCGTTTCTTCTGTGCAGTGTTGGCTAAAAATAAAGTATTAGAAATTTCCTAACATACGACTCCAGTTTATTTGGCACTAACTTTTATTCAGGATATGCAATCAATAAATATCTTTTTATCCAAGAATTATATTCAAAAATACTGACGACATCCTGACTTTGAGGTAGCGCCTCTACCCACAGCCCTCGATAAATGTTTATCAGGGGGTGTTATATTCCGTATTTCTGGATACAATTTTTGATCAGTTTAGTTTATTTTAGTTATATTAACGTCCCGTTTAAAGCAATACGAGGGATATTGTAGGACGGACCTCGTCATTTTGAACTACCGTCAGATGACGAGGACGACACCTCTCCACACCAGCGGGAGGAGGTTTGGCCTGACAGATTGAACGTGCAAGAGACCCCCCCTCACACGACGGTTCTTCGATGGAATCGAGTCTCGAACCGGAAACTCTCCGGTTCCGAATCCGAGACCTTACCACCAGGCCACCGCGGCCCACGATACAATTTTTGAATAAAAAGATATATGAGTATCCCATGATCCTGACGACCAGGTTCCAATCTTAGTTCGGGCATGATAGTTCTACCCAAGTGTTCTATCTGTGAGAAGTGTGAAAGAGCACCTCTCCCCTTTGAAAAAAGGGATCGTGCAAGCGAATGTGTGCTGGGGGGGGGATCATCTTCATTTGATTTAGAAGTCAAACTTGTACTCAGGGCTCTTCACACTCATAAGTTATTGCAGCTCTTCTGCATGGTAGCGAGTACACAACACCATCATCACTCGGAAATTCTACATTCGATTTGCCTCTATTTATCCTTTGCATTCAGAAAAGTAAACCGATACATAATTATTCACTTCGTAATTATTCGCATGAACATGAATTTAAACATAATTCTTTTCTATACATGTATCGATGAAAGCAAGCGACTATTCCAAAATTAAACAGCTTATACCTACACAGTAGATGCCAAATATCAACATTCACACAAAATACATAGACGCATGAACATAATTTTTTTGTATACATATATCGATGAGAGCATGCGTTTATTCCAAAGATAAACAACTTGCATCTTACTTATACCTACAATTATCTTACAACTACAAAACAGATTCAAAAGAATGCCAATACCAAAGCACATAATGCATAGATGCATGAATATAAACATAATTCGTTTCTATGCACATGTCTATCTATGAAATCATGCATCTATTTCAAAGATAAACAACTTACACTTATACCTACTATTCTTTTGCAACTACAAAGTAGCTGCAAAAAAATGCTAATATCCAAGCACAAAATACACAGACGCATGAACATAAACATAATTATTTTCCATTCGTGTAACGATGATAGCATGCGTCTATTAAAAAGATAAACAAATTACACCTATACATATATCGATGAGAGCAAGCGTCTATTTCAACGATAAAAAAACTTATACCTGCACAGTAGATGCAAAAGAATACTCTTCACGCACAGAATACATTACATTTGTAACTCGAACCCACATGTTTGTAACAAACCTAAGCAGTTTCCAACAAAGGGCGGGGGTGGTAGAATAATCGAAGGTGACAGTGAATTAAGATGGGGAGAACGAACGATTCGAATTGAATTGAGTCCATTACGGCACTGCAATTCTGTAATGGCACCCAACACAAGAGAATGGGTTCTGTAATAGGATCAGACCGACAATCCATTGCGTATTGTCATTATGGAGGCAGATCAATAGGCATGCACGACACACGCCACAATGCCATGTAGAATGATAATGAACTTTTCGGCGTTGAAAAGAGAAGCCTTGTTTTTCTCGAAAAAAACAATGCTCCCAGGAGATTCTACGAGAATAAAATTATAATACGGTAGGAAAAAGTCGATTTCAATACTTTCACGAAACTGTTTGCTATTTGAAGGAAGTACAGCGTTTCAAAATATCTTGCGTGGTTTTGAAGTTTCCGGTAAAATTTATTTAGGTAAAGTAGGAGACTATTCTTAACAGAAAAAGATAAATTTATTCATAGATTTTTAGATTACATACATCATAGACTTGAACAAAATACCCAAGTTATAATTTTTTTTTTCATCAATAAAGTAGGAGACTGTTCTTAATCGAAAAAGAGATCAATTTATTCACTATGATAACATACATCATAGACTTGAACAAAAAACATACGTCATAATTTTTTTCTTCCATAGCTAAAAACATGGATACTTTTAACCTCTGCACTCGAAAAAGTAATTCAATGCAAACTTATTCACCTGACAAAAAGATTTGCTTGCTGATAGGAAAATATATATATATTTATTATGGTTTTTGAATGAATTTTACAGAAAAATTAGCCGACTTCTTCTGTCGTTCAATTTTACCGAAAAATGAGTCTTCTGACGATTCTTTAGGTACTTTCTTAAAAGTCAAGTATGAAAAATAAATTTAAAAAAACGTAAAAAGGTTGCACCGCCTTGAATGATGAGTGAGAGACCTCAACCGAGTAAAAAGGATCTATTATCTGCAGAGCGAATGATTTTCATCATTACAAAATGTTTTTATAGGCATGTTAATGGTAGCTTAGTCATATTAACACGCTGACTGCCAACTACGGGATAATCCGTAGATTGCGTTCTTCTCAAGGACCAAACCCTCTATGTGATTAGATGACCCCTTCTCTACTACAGTGAAAAGAGAGCAAAGAAGGGGTCATCTCATGAGATAGAGGGTCCTGGTATCAGGCGAGGGTAGTGGCAGTGAACGAGTTAACGTCCCAATTATTAAAACAACACATCAGCTTAAGGTAACCGGCTACGTTCTAAGGGAAAAATTTGATTTTTTAAAAACTATTTTCGGTTTTTAGATGAATTATCCATTACAAACACTGTAAATACAAAAACATTATTTGAGAATATAATATATTTTCAGAAATAGGAAAATTTACGGTAAATTTTAGGGAAATTTAACCAAAACGGTTAGCATTCTACACAAAATTGAAATGCAACAATTCTATTTTTTTTGTACGCAAGTTATAGAATATAATGATGAATGAAATGAACCAATATCTAAGAAACATTTTGAAATGCAAAGTTATGGGTAATAATATAACTATAAAGGCATTTTTTCCATAAATTCGCAACTTAATTTTTCTAACAACACCTATAACAGAAACAGTATTTCATCAACAATAAAACTTTTGGTTCATTTCATTGCCTATACTATTTAAAACACACTCTATTAGTTTTTGGGATATCATGTTAACGATGGATAGTTTTTATGAAAATTAAAATGGAAGTGAAAGACAAATATTAGCTGAAAAATAAAATTTGCTTAAAATTCCTCTGGATAATAGGTGAGACCTTCCTTTTCTAAGAAAAAACAAACTGTTTTGGAAAGGGAAAAGTCTGAATGACAAGAAATAACACTTTTTTGAAAAAATCGCCAATGTGATCGAATACCAGTGTTTCCAACGTAGTCGGATACCTTAAGGACGTTTGACAGGGATGGACTTAATATTCACCAGACCTGTTCAGTCGACGTCTCTTCGATGGCATCGGGTCTCGAACCTGAAACACTCCTGTTTCGAAGCCAAGACCTTAGCACCGCAGACTGTTTGTTGATGATAGCAAACTTTGAGTTAAATGGGTCAGATTTTAGTTTAAATCATATTTTGATCTATACATGTTTTACATTAGTGTCATGTGTGAATGGCATACCAAAAATGAATATAACATTCAAATACATTAATAAATTTATTTTTATTCCCTTATAGGACTCCAATATCTTCTCTGAGTCATCATTCAAGACTATTCATCATTTTATTTTATTTAATTTTTACATTTTAATTGTTAAAAATACCTATAGAGTATTAAACACGATGCAGATTCATTTGTCAGGGAAACCCAAACTTAAAATAGTTGGACATATTTTTATTATGTAATAAACAGATACATGTAATAAAAGAATAATCATGCATTTATTTATATTTCTAATTATTTAATTCTTTATTGTCTTTCTAATTACTTCATTTAATTATTTTAATTATCTAAAAGCAAAGGGTTTAATGTCTTTTCGGGCCGCAGTGGCCTTGTGATAAGGTCTCAACTTCGGAACCGGAGGGTTGCAGCTTTGAGAACAGATTCCACTAAAGGGCCGTCGTGTAAGCGGGTCTGGTGCACGTTAAATCCGTGGGGGCCAAACGCCCTTTAAATGGTATGTTGCGGAGACGGGAGGGGGGTGCCAGCTCAGGTGTCTCAGGATTCGTCCCAAAATAGCTCTAGTGTTGCTTCAAAACGGGACGTTAATCCAACTAAAATAAACTACTGTCTTTTCATCGTATTATATATAAAACTACAAACAGAAATTGCAGAATATATCCGTGTACTTAATTATCCGACAATATCAATTGCTCAAAAAACTCTTAACTATCCATTCAGAAAAACTATACTAGTAATTCTTGCGTTGAATGATTCTTTCCATTTAAAAGGCTTTGTTTTAAAATATAAAGAAGTCTGACTGAGCAAAGCATAGGTTCTGCACCTGCCTGTATTTAAAGGAAGCAGAATTCAAACACCTTTGGTCTTTACATGCTCGTTGCATTCCTCCTTTCATTCCGGCACTCGAAAAATGCACGAGTGAAGACCCTCGTAAAAATATATTGACGAATTATCATATTCTTCTAGACCCCAAAATGCGAGCTGATGAATGCGGCAGAGATGGAAGAAGCCTTTTTTATGCCTGTTTTTATGTTACTATAAACGCGAGGAGCATTTTGCTCCTTTGTGATTTTTTTGGCAATAAACAGTTTATATCTTATTTTTGGAAGCGTTCTTTATTGTGTACTAAACTAAATATCTTTTTCATTACTTTAAGTATACTTAATTATTTGTAAACCAATTTGGTTTTTAAAATATTAAGGTACCGTAAAAGCTCCTCATTCGCGTTTTCACTATTCGTGGATTAAAAAAATGCGACCCAATTCCTCTATTCGCGGCTAAACATTTCTTTATTCGCGGATCTAATAAGTACATACATAGCAATAAAAAGATTCCAACAGGTATCCAACCCGATATCCTTTGGAAATGCCGTCCAATGGACTAATCAAAAAAGTAAAATAGATCTCATTACAACTTTGCCTAAAGTATGTTGTTAAATGCAAACATAGCCGAAATCGCGAATGGAATAGGTTTGGTTTTATGGCACAAAAGCCACATTTGGCCATTCTGCGCCAAACACATGATTTTAAGAAATTTTCCAGAGTTTAAAAATGTTTCATAGAGTAAAAATTCTAAAACCAATTTAAAAAGAGCAGAAAAACTCAAATAAGCTTATCAATGCCAATGTTTTGTAAAAAATAAAATAAGTTTTCATGTGGGTTATCATCCAAGAATGGAATTGGACGAGATGGGTTCGAACAGATAGAATCAAGTGTCATTCAGGAATGGCTGGAATTGCAAGATGAAGATCTGACTGACACCGACTTGGAGGAAATGTTCAATTCACAGCCCATTGAAGAAGAAGCTTCTACAAGCACTGTAAACGTGACATTTAATTGAAAAAAAGAAGGTTTAAGAATGGGAAATGAGTTTTGCGATTTCTTTATGAACATTGATCCGTCTGTGGAACGAAGTCTTATTTATAAGAGGCAAATGGCTAATGCAACTGCTGCGCATCCGTCTGAATGGAAGGAGCTTTTAAAAACTGCCAAGCAATAGCAAATTATAAAATTCTTCAAACCATTACCTAAGCCTTAAGGTAATGAATCAAAATGTTCAAAAACTTCAATTAAATTGATTTTTTTATTTTGTCGCATAGGAACGTATCCCCTATAATCCCGTATATATAACCATTCCGTATTCACGGTTTGTGTATTCCCGGCATATTTATGGAACGTATACCTCACGAATAAAGAGCTTTTACTGTATTTGAAAACGTTAAAAAGGTTGATTTCCACAATGACATTTTCCAAAAAAAGTCTTTTATTGGACAGGCCCGTCTTTGAGCTATCCAAACCAGGTTTACTGTTATCTCTAAGCTAACAAATTCTCTGCCACTGCATACACCTGATGTCAGAACCATCTATCTAATGGGATGCCCCCTTCTTTGCTATCTTTTAACTGTTTGGTACAATTACATATTTTTTGTAACGCACGGGCGCGTCAGTGGCAGAGAATGTGTTCATTAGAAGTCAAGATATTAATATTTTTGTAATGATCAGTAAACCGGAAGTGAGCATTTAAACAAACGAAAATATCGATTTAAAGAGCCAAAAACATGCTAAAAATTTGTATAAACACAAATTTAGTTTTAAATACGGAAAATGTTTGGCACAGAAAAACGCCAATGAAAGTTTTAACGGTTTTGTTTCAATTTGAACCTAAACATGTCTTTGTTAAGCTCTGAATCCTCAAATGAGAGGTATTCATATCTGTAATATATTTTAACGAAGTTTTTATAGGATTACTGAATATCCTTAAGATTTTTGGAGTGTATCCTAGCGCAAATTCAGGTCGAACATTTGATGAGCTTGACTAATACAGAAGAAATGAATCTAAGCAGCATTCACTGCCAAATGAAAACAATTCCAGAAAAAACACTTAAATGACTAAAAATGGAAAGCTATTAATAAATTAGCAACAAAAAGGTATAAGCTATAAATGTGGTGAATTTTAGGTTTCACTCGCATAATTTGTTATTAAAACAAGTTAAAGTAAATGCATTTTTCTTAAAACTGAATTTATTCACTTCTTGCTCACTTTAAATCAAATAACTCAAAATATAATTATCATATAACTATGAAATTCGGTGGACTCTGTCTTTATACTATTTTCTAGGGAATGAACCAAAAGAATTTAGATCGATTGAATATTTTTAAATTTGCTGTCTATTGTTTGAATAATAAATTAACTAAAAATTTCATGATAAGTCTGACTGGTTGTAAAATTTTTTGTTATTATCAGAACCATACGATTATAGTTCATTCTCTAGAGAAAACTAAGAAGATTATTTTTGTATAAGTTTTGTTAAGACGAGAATCATAATTTTTTTTATAACCAATTTGCAGTTTTATAAGAATTTGCTTAAATTTACACCATTGAATGCCACTTTTCAAAACATTTTAGTGATTATTTCAAATATTAACATCCTATTACTCATTTCGAATGGACTTGAATCCAAAAATATGGTTAAAATATGTGTCTAACGATGTTTTTCTCCAAAATTGCTCCGAACGTGTTCCTTAAAAGTCTTTGGAGAATATTTAAATATTAAAAAAAATGTCTTAGTAAATACTTATCGTACAATTTTTTCATTTTTTAACAACCCTAAATTGACAATCCTAATGAAAAAAATTGAAATTATCTAAAATGCAGTAGACTTTGAGATAGATGGTACAGAGAAAGTTCGTTTCGCACATATTTAAATTTAAAAATGCTGGTATCTACTAAACATGGTAAATAATTTGACATCCCTTACGTACATTCTTGACAATAATGATTAGTCATATACAGTAAAAACTCCTTATTCGCGTTTTCACTATTCGCGGATTTAAAAAAAACGCGACCCAATTCCTATATTCGAGGATAAAAATTTCTTTATTCGCGGATCTAATAAATACATACATAATAATAAAAGGATTCCAACCCAATATCCTTTGCAAATGCCGTCAAATGGACTGATGGAAAAAGTAAAATAGATCTTATTACAACTGTGCCTAAAGTATGTTGTTAAATGATATCGCCGAGGACTTCGACATAAGCTACCTTCGCCGCGATCGGTGGTTTTGAGAATGCAAACAAACAAAATGAAAGCAACCTCATCACTCAATGAATAAAGTATATTTGTAGAATGAACGACTAAGAAATAAGGTGGAGCTAACGATTAATAAATGAAAATGGACTCACCTCGTTCCGAATATTCATTTGAATCGGATGCAAAGAAGGCAGATCTCAAAGACTATTTTATCCATTTGAATGTAACTATTAAAGACCGGAGCAAATGATACGAATACAGAATGGAGGACTCAATTAAATACAATAATCCAACGGAAACATGAGTAAGAAAAATGAATAATTTATTATATATATATATATATATATATATATTGTCACCTTGAAACGTATCCCCCATAATCCCATTTAAATGACCCATCCGTATTCACAGTTTCTGTATTCGCGGCATATTTATGGAACGTATACCCCGCTAATAAAGAGTTTTTACTGTATAACAATTTCAACTCAAACATATTAACCGTAAACTGGGGAGGTGAAAATTTAGGGCGTAGCTGAGGAGTGCGGTTTACAGGTGCCGCATTTGGTTTACACTCGAATCAAATTTTCTAATGGCAGTATTAGATTGAAAATCAACCAATATATTTTACAAACATTTTTCTTACTATATAAATATGTTTTGGAAATTTTTTCAAATATCTTATCATTGAAAAAAAATAAATGCGTTGGAACACACATTTTTCTTCTCAAATGACACGTAACAATAAATGATATTCTTGAAAAACCATATTACTTTATACTTTTTTTAATCCTATTTATTTTTACAGTGTATAGAAGGTATATAGAAAACAATAGAATAGGAAATTTAACAATAATATGAAAAAAAATGTCAATGGATAAAGTGAGTCCTTTTTTTATTGCCCTTGAATTGATTTACATAGCACGGTTTTCTAGGGCGTTTTAAAATTATAGGTTAAGAACTAGAATGAAAATCAACCTGTAAATTCTCTCTCTCAATATATTATATATCACTATTATCACTAGAAAAATCAATTACGTTTCAACATACATATCGGAATCAGTTGAATGGGACGATCTATTGGAAAATTCTTCTATACAGTTATCCTTATCACTAAGATCCCTTTCTGCTTCACTTAAAAGTGTCGAAAGCACTGCTTCATTATATAATCAGTAAACTGGACGATATTTCCGGGTCCAAGTTTTCAAGCCATCTGCTAGCTCTGTTTGTCCCTAGGACACTAACGGTGGGGGGTGCTGTCTTAGAGACCGCGCTCAAAGAAATAACTGAATTCTTTTTGAAAACCATCTGCTGAAATGGGTTGAAAAAGTGCAGGTGTTCGATCGTCACGAAACAGAAAGCTACATATTCAATCCATTCAATTGATCTAAAAATAGAATAGGGATGACCACTGCTAGCGGTCTCATAAACCGCACGTCCCCAGTTAAAGGTTAATGTTTCTCTTTGAACAACACCAGGGTTATTTGAGATGAATCTAAGCCTTTCAAACATGGTCAGAAACCAAAGATAATAATTCCTCTCCAAACTTTAGAGTAATTGTAACGGGTAAACATTTGATCTTAAAAAACTTAAGGTATCCGACAACGTTAAAAGCACTGATTATTGACCATGTTGGTGAATTATTTTTTTAATTCTTATTTCTTGTCATTCAGTCTTTCCTCTGTCTAAAACGATTTTTTCTAGGAAAAGAAAGTTATGATTTATCATACTAGGGAATTTTAAGTAAAACTCATTTTTCAGCAGAAATTTATCTTTAAGTTCAATTTTCTTAAACCTTTAATTTTCATCAAAATTCTCCACCGTTAACATGATATTTCAAATACCAAGAGAGGTATTTACGAGAAAATTTCAGAGTGTGTTTTAAATTGCATCGGCAATGAAATGATCCAAAATTTTAGTTGTTGGTCAAATACTTTTTCATTTATAGCTGTTTTTGGAAAAATTAAATTGAATTTATGAAAAAAATGTATATATACGTATATTTTTGCCCATAAGTTCTTTGCATCTCAAGATGTTTCTTAGATTTGGGTTCATTTCATTCCTCGTTATATTCTGTAACTTGTGTGCAAAGAAAACTAGCACTGCTGCATTACCATTTTGTGTAGAGTGTAAACCATTTTGGTTCAATTTCATTAAAATTTACTATCGATTTTCTCATTTCTAAAAAATCCAATTTTTCAAATTTTTTCTTTCGAACGTTGTCGGATACCTTAAAGTACACCAGACATGCCCACAAATGGTCCTTCAGTGAAATAAGATTTGGAATTTGACTTCCGAAACCTTCCATTCCTTAGTAGCCCCCCCCCCCCCAATGACTTTATTTTGATTAGAATTATCTTGTCCCGCCATCTATCCGAGTAGTTTTATCGCAACTTTTCTCACACAATCAGCAGTTGAAAGGGATTTGTATTTTTGACTTATTTTTCCCAAACGATTAAGGTTCCGACTACTTTCAAAGGAAAATTTTTGAAAAATTTGATTTTTTTTTTTAAATTAGTTATGATTGTTAAATATATTGTCAGTTATAAACACCATAAATACAAAAAAATTGAAAATATAAAATATTCTGATAAATAAGGAAACTTATAGTAAATTTTAATGAAATCTAACCAAAACGGTTAACGCTCTACACAAAATGGTAATGCAGCAATCCTATTTTTCTTTGTAAACAGATTATACAATACAATGACGAATGAAATAAACAAAATCCAAGAAACATTTTTAGATGCAAAGAAGTGGTGGGTAAATATATATATATATATATGCATTTTTAATGAATTCACAACTTAATTTTTCTAAAAAACCTTTATAAATGAAAAAGTATTTGACCAACAATCAAATTTTTGACTCATTTCATTGAACATATTAATTAAAACACTCGCTGAAATTTGTTTTCTGAATACCTCTATTAGTTTTTGAGGTACCATGTAAACGGTGGTGAATATTTATGAAAATTAAAATTGAGGTTAAAGACGACTCAAAAACATAGTTTCCCCTGAATAATAGATCAGACTTTCCTTTTCTTAAAAAAGATGAACTGTTTTGGAAAGAGAAAAGTCTAAACTACAAGAAGTAATAAAATTATCCAATGTGCTCGATAGCCAGTGTTTTCAACGTAGTCGGACACCTTAAACAGAAATTCGACACAGAATTACAGTTGCAAAATCCAATAGATTTAAGTTATTGAGTTATTGAATTATCGTGTTTACATATTTCTGAAAAAAAGATTCGTATAGACGGTCATGCTTTGACTCAAAATCTGAAAGGTGTCTACACTATAGATGTTGAATCCGAGAACCAAATTTTGGCCATCTGGTTCTTCCCGTTTCGTAGTTATGTTAGCATATATGCGAATGAATGGATAGATAAAACCCTTGAACCACTGAACAGTTTTGTTCAAAATGATATAGTTTACTTTAGTTATATTAACGTCCCATTTTGAAGCAACACTAGGGTTATTTTTTCACGGACCTCATCATTTTGAACCACGGTCAGATGTCGAGGACGACACTTGAGCTGACACCCCCCTTTCCACACCACAATAACGGGGGGACGTTTGGCCTGACAGATTTGACGCGCAAGAGACCCCCTCACACTGCGGTTCTTTGGTGGAATCCAGTTTCGAGCCTGAAGCCTACCGGTTCCGAAGCCGAGACCTTATCAGCAGGCCCTCTCAAAATGATACAGAAATATACATTTTTGTGCAAAAGTATATACAAAATTTCATCCTTTTAACTCAAATAGTTTTTGAGTTATTTTTATAATATACAACATATTTTTATCAAATAACGCTATAATTCCTTTTACGACGACTACAGGAATATCGTCATCATCTAAAATTCGATTTTTTTAACGATTATAATCATTTCTCTTTAATTCGTATATGAGAAAATAAAGTCTTTATCGATTCTGTTTCTCGTTCCATTATTTTCATTCATCGATGCAGAAAACGATATCGATTCATCCTATTCTGCTTATCTTCCACATAATCGACCGTCGAATGAGAATGATTTATTACATCATAATGCAATAATTTCTGCGACTATAATCTCCGTCATCCCTTATGATCGATAGAGCACGGCTAGATTACAAATCAAATAATGAGATAAAATTGAAGTTCATAATTCAGTCATCAGCCAGAATTAGGTTAATTACTATATATATTAGGTTAAATATCATATATTATATAATAAACATGACCGCGTGCTTATTTCAAATGGGAAATGCAATTGTTATTCATGTCATATAAATATAATACAATATTATAAAATTTTCAATAATAAATGTTTGTTTGTTTTTAAGAAAATATGAGGTCCTTGCCTTGAAAATAATTAACAATTATGTAAAAAGTTAACAATTATGAGTAGCCTGGCTGACAATTTCTTTTTGAAGATTTTTAAGCTATTTTCCATACATTCCTTTATAAGTTTATAATCTGAAATTCTGAGAGCCAATTCTGGCCATACTGCACCAACCTCTTGAATATATACCATGAGGTTGGTGCAGTATGGCCAGAATTGGCACTTGCGCCAAAAAAATCCACAAATCCATCCATCCATCCCAATGTTGAAATAATGTTTTAAAATATTCAAATATTAATTATCAATAAATCAATTAGCAGTAATTAAGATTTGATTTAAGAAAAGAAGTATACATCATATTACCATGAAAGTTTTTAGCTTAAGAACTTTTTGCTGAATATTTATTAAATATTAGATTACATATTATATATAACTGAAAATTTTAGTGACATTAATACAGAGAACCAGCTGGCTCCTAAAGGCGGTTGTATACCATAAAATTGATTATGTTAAGGTATTTAACGTAAGTAGGTATTGATCTAACACTTTTACAGTTTTGTTTTGAAATTCATATTTTTCTCTAAACGAATTCTTGTTGTATATTAGTTTCAAATTTTTATTATTTCATATTATGAAAAAAAAATTTCGTATCTTATACTGCATAGTATCTATATAAATAAAAATGAATGTTTGTCTGTATGTTCCTAATGCCCTACCGTACTGCAAATCCGATTCCAATAAAACTTCGACAACTTATTGCTTGCACTTACGTAAAGGTTATAGATATAATACAATCATCTAAAGAATAAAAAAAAAATGTTTTCGGAGCTATTTACCGTATCTATTAACCAAGGATTAACCGCCAAATCACTCGCCAAGGAGACACGACAGATTCGGTAAAGAGACTGAATTCCAGCTGGACGTTCATATTTCGGAGATTTTCTCTGAGGTAATAGTTCTATTAGAGAGTGAGCCAGACAGTTTTAAGGGAACCCATCCTATAGGTTTGATATTTTAAATAAACATTTAATAAATTTTTAGCATTTTTTGTAGCAACTTCGGAAAAATGTATAGTATAAAAAATTTTGCTCCATCTTATTTTTCTCAAAAAATTATCTTTTCAACTATATTAAAGATTTTATGGGATAAATATATTTTCTAGGCTGAATCAATTTGAAAAGAAAACATTTCAATTACATTTTCTGAAATTAACCTTGAGAATTCTGAACGAATAATAAACGAATACAATGAGTAGTTTCTTTCATTGCCATTCCGAAAGAACACCAAGCCTTACAACTCTAAAAGAATACACAAATATAATACACAAAAATGAATATTTACATGTAGAATAGAATACTAAAAATAGAATAAATACTATTTACGCTCCTCCTTTATATATCCTTCCATTTCAGTGAATGCATTCACTGTCTACAAGAAAATGAAAATCATTCTTATTATTTTTAATTGAAAAAATAGCTATATCAAATTCAAACGATATTTCCAAATAATATTTCTACTGCGGCAGTAGCGCTCCGGATAACTGCTAGTACTTAAACATAAAATGGAATAATAATTCTGAACATTGGCATAAAAATACCATAACCAGATTGCCAAGGTACTTTAGATAGATTGGTAAACACACTTGCCATTCCACCCTCTGGGGCTCGGAGCATTCCCCATGGAATCACCACTTTGCCTGAGCGGTTTAACGAACAACTGAGCCACGAGATTCATTTGAAGAGGAGAGCCGACGCAAAGCAGGCACTAGGACAAAGATATCGTAAATAACGCCGCTATTTATAGCCAATAAAGGGACACTTTTCCCCAACAACAGCAAGTGTGAAGGGAGAACCCGATCACCACCTAATGGCTCGGTTGATGAAGAAGCCAAAGCTGTCTTCCAAATTGTCAAGATGCAACAAGCCACTTTTTAAAAAATGTCTGATGTCATAATCCGAACGAGCCTTTAAAGTTGTTAGAAAGTATAAAAAAAATATCTTGGAACGAATTCAATACGTTAAAAAAAAAGTAGCCTTCATAATTGCGCTATTATTATGTCATGAACACATAATAATAACACTTTTTTAAGGCATCCGATTATGTTAGAAGTAAATTTCTAAAAAATTGGATTTTTTTTAACTATTTAAAATTACGGTTTTTAGATGTATAGTCAATTATAATTCAAAATATAATAAACACAACAAAATTATTTGAAAATATTAATATATTTTGTGAAATAGAGAAATTTGTAGTAAATTTTAATGAAATTGAACCAAAACGGTTAACACTCTACGCAAAATGGTAATGCAGCAATCTTATTTTTTTCTGTGCACAGGTCATAGAATATGATTATGAATGAAATGAACCAAACTCTAAGACACATTTAGTGATGCAAAGAAGTGATGGGTAAAAATATACGTATGTATGCAGTTTTTCCATCCATTCGCCACAATTTTTCTAAAACCGCCTATAAATGAAAACGTATTCCACCCACAATAAAGCTTTTGGTTCCTTTCAAACCCCACATTATTTGAAACACGCGGTGAAATGTTTATGTAAATAACTTCATTGGTTTTTGAGATATTATGTTAAAGGGAGAGAATTTTCATGAAAATTAAAGTTTTGAGGAAACTGAAGCTAAAGACAAATTTTTAGCTGAAAAAAATGTGACTTTGCATGATAGGTCAGGCCTTCCTTTTCCTAGAAGAGATAAACTGTTTTGGAAAGAGAAAAGTCTGAATTACAAGAAATAAAATTTCTACATAATTGGCCAATGTGGTCGATAACCAATGTTTTTAACGTAGTTGGATACCTTAATGCTGTTTTGAAACATATTTATACGCTTAATAATTTATTCGTTATTTATTTAATCATTTTGGGCAGTTTTTTATTAGAATATCATTCACAAATATCTTGGATAAATTGCTCGATGTTAATCTTGCTTTTTGCAAGATATTTTGCCCCAAATGACACTCTTCTAAAATTATTTTTGTCTTAATAAAAAAAAATCTTCTTAAAATTATTTATAAACACTATTTATTCAAAATTGATGACTTCATGCAATAAAAATTCAATTTATACAAATGATGAGAAAATGAATTTAAAAAATAACAACTTGAGAAAAAGCAGCATTTATATTAGAAAAGATATGTTTTATAAATATTTAATTTTAATATTTAAGTGATAATAAACCATATATCATTTGCAAAAAAATAAAATAAGAATAATTATAAATTAAAATTTTCTAATAATTATCAAAATAATAGCCAAAACACATAAAGTTAATTCAACAAATTGGCAATAAAATAAATTATGTTTACAAAAATTGCGCAATAAACTTGAAAATATGTAGAAAATATATATTTAACGAGTTTTTTTAAATCGTTTGTTTCTTTTTTGTTCAACATATTTCACAGTTTTCAATGTAGGATCTTAAAGTAACTCCCTGAAAACTCAAGGTACAAAAGTACCTTACTAAAAAAAATCAAAGCAATTTTTCACAAAAATTCCACGAAAATAAAATATTAACAATTTTGAAATCGATATATAATAAAACTTGTATTTTATAATTTTTTTTATGAGATTCAAGAAAACAAAGATGATACATTCGAATACATTCATACGAATTACTGAGAGAATTAAATTAAATAGTTTTGATATAATATAAATCTATACTTATAATAAAGTTCAGTGTGTGTGTGTGTGTGTGTGTGTGTGTGTGTGTGTGTGTGTGTGTGTGTGTGTTTTGGTGTGTTTTGTGTGTGGTGTGTGTGTGTGTGTGTGTGGCGCTTTACAGGCCAGACCGTTGGACCTACAGCTACCAAATTTGGTGCATGTATACCTCGGATGTGCACCTCGGAGCCCTTTTTTCGAATTTTTGATTAGAATTTGAAGTTATTAAAACTTAAGCGAAATTTCGAAGTTTTTCCACTATGACTTCCAAAAATAGTTTCGCACAAACATGATTTTTACATCCATTTAAAGACTGCAAAATTAGCTTTCTAATGGTATCAGTGTTTTTATGTATAACTTAGAACTTCTATTTTTAACGAATTTTTAAAGAAATATTTTAATCATGTTTTTAGCACGTGACTGGATATAATAAAAGAAAACAATGACGGATGTTCAAATTTATAAGAAACAATTATCATCACAAATTAAATCTCAAGAAATGCACCTTTTAGCATGTGACTGGATAAAATAAAAGACATATAAAATGTGATATTTTCTAAAAAAAATAAATGCAATGAAAAAGTTTCTATAATCGTTCGCAATATCTAAATAATAAATTCAACAAATCTTTATTTACGGTAAGCGCTTGAGTCAAACAATGCATTTATGAATAATAAGTTTTAGATTTCTTCATACTTTGCTCCGTGAGCCATATTTTACAAAATATTAATATTTTAAATAAAAGTTGCTACATCAATGTTTTCTAAATCAATCATTAAAGCTGACTGATTTATAGAATGAAAGAATGTTATTAGGAAAACGTGTTCTTTTAGAAATTTCCGTCCATCATCTTAAAGAAAATATTCATTTCAGGCCAATCAATGCCCGGAATAACTTCAAGGCTAATAAATATGTGATTTAATTGAAATTTTTAGAACGCATTATTCAATGCTAACCAGCTGGTCGCCAAAGGTGGATAGTATAAGATAAGTATTTTTGAAAAATATTCTTTTCCTACTTTAAAATTTTATTTATTATTTTGTATACATTTCACCAGCATTATCATAACATAAGAAGCTATCACACTGTTGGATTGTTAAAATGATGGTCAGCTTTTCGCCTGCTATTTTAAATAAATCAGCGCCGTTATAAAACACATTTTATTATTTGATCGATCGGTATTCTTTATTTTAATCGCCATTCTTAATCTTAAAATATTTAATTAAATTAAATATTTTTAATATTTTTTTAACAAAAGAAAGTTTTCAATCCAGAAAATTGCCTGTTATGTCACTGGCATATCAACTGGCACATATTTACTTCACAATAAATAGAAAATCCCTAAAAATGTTTATTATAATTCGATTTTTAACTAACAAAAAGTTAACACTATACCCTAACTCAGGACTGTATTATTCCACAAACATCATCCATATACTATCTTAAAAGTATCAAAAAATTATCACTCAGTTTATACCAATTTTATTTCCATTAAAATTTTCTCCAATTTAAAAAAATAAAACCCTTTTTAATTATTCATAAACATAAATTTTAATGTTTTAATAACTGCTAAAATCTTACAAACATTATTTGAATACGAGATACCTTTCTGCAATTAAAAGTTGCAGAAAATTAAAAATAAAAACATTGTTTCAGACTAAGTAAGAATTCGATTTTCTTTCGAAATTTTCAGCAGTGAAAATATTTTAATCTGGTCAGAACTGATATTAAATTTGAGAAAAACATTTCCAGATTGAAATTTATCCGAAAGTTTATTCCTTTTCTAAAAACTAAAACCTTTTTAAATAACGTTTCTGTATGACGAAATATTTCATTTTTATTTAATATCATAAATGAATGCAGGTGTTCGATTAACCCCTTCTAGTAAAATTTAAGAATAAAAAAAATTTGGGTGAAAAAGCTATTTAATTTTTATTTAAGAAAACTTAGTTTATTTTATAATTTTAACTAGTTTATAATTATTAATTAAAAGGTGTTTATTTCACTGCATGTTTAGCATTTAGTTAGTCAGATGCTCTGGCTAAACGTTTATTAGAATAAATGAACGAATGTATCAGAATGACTACAAATAGTTTGGCCGTCACTTGTACCCAGACCATCAAACGATGTATGATACTGATCTATGATATCAGTGAAAGTAATAAAAGTGCATCCGCATTCAATACACTAGAAATTTTAAATCAAATTTATTATTATATTCAACAGTAACTTTCGTTGCATGACGAGTATAACTCGCCATGCCATATAGCAATGACGAGTATAGCTCGTCATTGTGCTATATGACGTGAAAAATCAATGACGAGCTATACTCTTCATTTTACGGGAAGGGGTTAATCAGGGTTGATTGGTGAGAAATATCAACTTAGTAATCAGTGATGATTACGCGCGAATCAACTTCATCCCAATGTTTACTTTTTATTCATTTCTGCAAAAGTGAAACATTTTCTGTATGACAAAATATTCCATCTTATCTAATATCATAAATAAGCGCTGTTGTTCGAGTTAATCAGGAATGATTGGTCAGAAATATCAACTTAGTAATCAGCGATGATTACGCGCAAAATTAGAATATCACATTGCGATCTGTAATCACAAAATGAACAAGAACATCCGCATTGATAGAAATCATTTTCCTGATTGTCTGCGACTGAAAATGGGATTGCGTTTCGTTCACTTTAACATAAATAGATGACAGTGATTACCTCACATTCTTGGAAACTTTGTTTTGTATAAAAGTCACGCCAACGATGTAGGAGAATCTTTAAAAAGCATTTTACCGCTTTTTTTCAAGCGAGGAGATTTTAGCTGAATGGCAAAAATCAAGCAAAATTTCAAATACTGAAGTTATTTAATATTTACAGCATTTGTTGTTGTTGTTTCTGATAGCAATTGTAATAGACAAGCCAACTTGGCTAAGTTAGCGAATTTAAGCTGAAGATTTTACGTCTCTTGTTTTTCAGTAGCGTCTCTAGGGGCAAGAGTAAGCTTAGCTACTCAAGTATCACATTCGCTTGCATAATCTTGTTTTACAAGAGGGCATATTCACACGTCTCACAGATAAAACAAAAGAAAATCAACCATGCCCGAACCCGGGGTGGGCCAAATCGCGAAGACGCGCTACCCCTAAGCCAGGACGCCGGAATGTGTATCATTTATAAGTAAATAGACGTAAGCAACAAATATAAGCAGACGATATAAAATAATTTAATAAACGTTCAGAGCAACTTTATACTTTAAATTCGATTTAATAATTCTTAACTAGAAATAAATTTTTATTTCAGAATTTCAGATGTCATTTCCTTTTATCAAGAAATTTTTTTTCAAAATATTATATGGCAAGTAATAATAGCCATAATTTTTTAATAGTCATGGAAAACTCATTAAAGATTATAGCTAATTATTTATGTCTATGAACAAAAGGAATTCCAGTCTTGGAAAAGGGACAAATATAAAGTATAGATAAATTAGTAATTGAATCCCATAAATTTTTGTTAGGTTGAAGAACTTACCGGAATCATATAAAACATGGTTTAAAAATATTTTTTTTGTTTGGTTTTTGTGCTTTATTTTTTTTTATATATAAGAAAATATTTTAGGTAAAATTCTATACAAAAAATGTTAATGTTTGTTTTCGGTACCTCATTTTATTTGTATTATTCTTTTCTGATTTGTATCCCCGTGCTATTTATCGATGCGATTCTAAAGAAATAAATAATCCAAATACTATAAAATTTTCAACATTTTTAAAATACTGTTGTTTCATATGGCACTTTTCAAAGATAAACCCATTAATTTAGTTAGCTAATTTAAGCTGAGTTTTAGCATCTCTTGTTTCATCAGCGCCATAGAGAGTCAAGAATACGTTTTAGCTACTTATACATCACAGCCCTTTTCACGGGGCGGACTTCATTCATGTATTTCATTCACTCATCCACAGACGGTATAGACCTGAATCAGAGAATGACCACCTCTGATCTAGTACTCCCAGTGGTATTGTCGTGGCTTAGTTGCCACGACATTTTATATGTGCATCAACCACGATACACAAGGGGAGTCTTCGGCCGTTGAAATTTATCTCACATTCCAAAGGATGCGAATTCAGTACCCTACCAACCAAACTTCTGGTCTACTTTAAAGTAATTGTTTGACACTTATTCCTAAGATATTAATTTTGTTTCAAATGATGAAAGTGAATACTAGAGATTGTTAATGTTTACAAAAAGCTTTTATCAATGTTTATATGGCTTTTATTTTTAATTCTAAGCAAAATTTTCGAAGAAATTTTTTCCATTCATTGCCACTAATATAAACGGAATAAATAATGAAGAATGGCATCACATTACGTGATAATTTATAACAGACTATAATGACATTATACAATTATAAATTATAAAATAACAATGTTATCGATGATAAAATTACGTATTATTATCGATAATGATATTTAACTTGAAAGTGTGTGTTAAATTTTAAAATTTAAAAATATTTTCTTCTTACAAAAAGTTTTCGAACCAGAAAAAGAAGATTCACATTAAAAACAATAACAATTTCGAAAATACAGTAAAGTCTTCCTTATAATATATATTACAGGCATAAAAAATTGTTGACCAAGAATTAAAGAATTAGAACAAATCAGATTATTTCCAAAAAAATCAGATGCTTTTTGTTGCTGTTGTTGGTCAATCAATACAAAAAAAAAATCCCTATTTACATCTTCTATCATAAAGACCAACCTTGCGTTTCAAAACAAAAATCATCGCGGGTCAAACCTCAAACAAGGCCTTTCTATGGCCACGATTACCAGGGTGGGTTGCAAAAATAACTTTCTCGATCGTTTTCGAACATAAATGAAGAACTGAATTCGATTACAAGAACAAAAACATAATGATGAAAAACAGCTGCACGTGAGAGTGACGTCACGGTGGAATAGACGGCCACCCCAAATTAGCAAAAGGAAAGTTTTCTTTTTCTTTTGCTTGATCTTTTGTATTTGTTTATTTTTTTATTTATATATAAAACACGGTGTCCTTGAAAATTACCTGTTCGTGGATTGTTGATGTTCCAAGACCTCTCGGGAAAGAAAAAAGAAATTGGAGGAAGAAGTCTTTAACCACGAGGCAAGGAAAAAAGTTCGAATGGTGAAGTTCTGTTCTAAACATTATTCGCACTCCTTCTTTTATTCTTTTCGGTTCGTTCTTTAATTGAACTGCGTAATGCAAACGCAAGAGGGAAAAAGAAATAAAAAAGAGTGTGTATTCCACAAAGAAAATAAACAGCAGTCAAATGCAGTGCAGCTGTTCCTCAGATGTTATCGTTTGATGAGCGACAACTCAACTCCGAAATAAAAGCTTTTACCCGGAAAGCTTTTCGCAAAATAATCTATCGTGTGATATCGAAAGGCTGATTAACAAGGTATGAAAATAAATGAAAGCTAGAACTTTATAAGGATAAAATATTTAAAAAATATTGAGATGGATAGGCAATGCCACAGTTACAGATAATAGATTTAAGTAAATTATATCACAAGATAGGAAAAAAATGTACATATCAATGATATAAAAAAAGGAAATAAAATATTAAAAGTACAAGAATAAATAAACACACTGTGTTTAAACAAATTTCACTTGATTTTATTTTATGTTAATAAGAAAATAGTGATAACCGTGACATAACAGTTAATTCCTTAATTACTAGATATGCCTTTCAAATTAAAAGAAAATACTTAAAAAGATGGAAAAGTATGATAATTTTTGTTATTTGCGTCCATAAATGTTCTACTTTAAAAGGTTAGAACCTTTAGTTTTTTCTCTGGTGTTCTGATCTTATAAGATATAAAATATTTTTGGATATCTAGCATTTTGGACAAAAGAAAATCAATTTTACTCTGATTAAAACTGGCTGAATTATAAAGATTTAAATTTCATTATCATTAGATAATCAATAGTCACCTCGAAGAACGATTGAATTGTGTATCTTAATAAAGACGACCATCAAGAAAAATCGCAGAAAATAAAGATATTTACAGCTTTATAATTTTTTAGGTTTTAATAAGGAAAAAAGAAATTTATTTTATTTAAAATTCTTATGTAATTAAAATATTTTATTAAATATTATTTATAAGAAAATGAGGAAGGCATAAAAATTTATACCATGTTTTTTTTCCATAATATTTATGGATTGAAAAACGATAAAGTATAATTATTCCCATCATATAAAGTATTTTCCAAACTGGGTTACAGTTAACTTATATCTAGATGTTTAGAAAGTAATTATTAGAGCACGGCTAGAATGAACATATTCATTTCATTTAATTAAATAATAATTCTCTAAAAATTATTTATGATAAGAATTAAAATCACCAAATTTTTAAGTTTAGTTTTTAAGTTCACAATTGACTCTTTGATCTGGAAAAATACATTGGAATTACTCTGTTCTAAATAAAATATCCGAATTTAAATTATACATAATTTAAGTGAGAAATATTTAAAATAAGAGAAGAAATAAATTTAATAAAAGAAATCAACTTCTTAAATTCTCTTGAAATTGTCAGTCATTCTTATGAATAACGCCGTTTGATTTCGTTCAATAGAACAGATTTCATGAGGTTCAGACTGAGACTTTTGTTAACATCAATGACATAATGAACTGAAATCCAGGATTAGTCAAGATAATCAATCACACGTTTAAACTTTTAGAGCTTTCTTAAACATCAGCTTGTTCTAGTCGTTAAACAACAACAACAACTAGAATGCCCCAATTGATATGTCTGTCATATATATTGATAATCTGATCACATTATTAACCTTATATTTAATTTTTTAATTAAATTTCGGGATAAGTGCATTAATATATAAAAGCGAATTTAAAATTATATACTTTTGGGTAAATATAACATTCAATGTTTTTAATACAAAATATAACTCAAATTGGTCAGTCATAAATAAATTCTTAACGCAGTTTTTTTATAAATAAATAGAAAATATTTTTATCAAAAATGTGCGCGCTGTAACTAAACGGTAAATGCGCTGGCAATCACGATTATGCCCTAAGGCATTATTGTAATCACGTTTATAAATAATGTCTTTATTTACTAGCTGCCGCCGACAAAATATTCAGTGGTTATAAGCTACAAAAGATGAACCTTTCACTAGGATTTAGCAATTCTACAGACTGTATTGTCTCCTCAGCTTGTTATTTGGAGATGCTAAATAGATGTGGTTGAGATTTTTATTTTTATTTTGGATAATTTTACTATGCTTCTAACCATCCCGTAGGTGTAAACAATAAACTTACCAAGATTCATCGCAATTGGATGAACGGTTTAGGAAGGCAGAAGAGACATAAAGACAAACATTCATTTTTTATATAGATTTTAATTTTAAAAATCTTTTTATATTATTCATTGCGATTTAAATTCGTTACGAGTTATTTTTCACTACTTCATCCTTTAAGAATTATTTTTTACATGAAAAATTATTCTTTCATTAAAAAAATGTACATAACATTGTAAAAATATCGATCTCATTTGTTTCATGAAAAATTATGTTTTGCCTGAATATAAACATTTTGCGCCATTTTACAAAATAAAGTATTATTTTACTGAGAGGTGCATTGTTTTAACCCTTCATTTACTGAATTATGTTGCCATCCATTTTTCAACTTCATTTTTGCAGTAGTTTGGTTTCCTTTGCAGAATCCTCCCAGGGAACCCAAGAAAAAGAAATGTAACTAACAGAAAGATTTTAATTAATTAAATTATAACTTAAATATTTTTAATTAAGACTTTTATCTCATATTAGCTTCATGTTATTTGGGTTACATTCTCCGTGCTCTTTGGAATACCATCAGCAAAAATAGTCATGTAGCAAAGATGTAAGCTAGATTTAAATGTACCGTCAGTAAAAAAAGTGTAAACGTTTTTTATATTTCAATTAGGGCCGCGGTGGCAAGGTCTCGACTTCGGAACTGGAGGGTTTCAAGTTCGAGACTAGATTCCACCGAAGAACCGCCGTGTGCAGGGGTCTCTTGCACGTTAAATCGGTCGGGTCAAACGTCTTCCCGCTGGTGTAATGTGGAGAGGGGGATGCCAGTTCAGATGTCGTCCTCGTCGTTCGACCGCAGTTCCAAATGACGAGGTCTGTCCCCAAACAGCCCTAGTGTTGCTTTACAAGGGGAAGTTAAACTATTTCAATTACCTATTTTCAATCGTCAATGCATTTTCTAATCATTATAATGAGCTTTGTGGATTATATTATTATGGAATATTGAAGACAACAAATTCTCAAATATGGTTGACTTGATATAAAATCGAAATTCCTTTAAAATACAGTTGATAAAAATTGTGTTCTCTTGTAGAATGAAGAATGAAAGCAATACTTTATCAATTATTCTCTTATCGGCAACCCCAATCCCAAATAATAAAAAATTATTCAACCCCAATAATAAAAATCAATAAATCAATGACACAAAAAAAACAAAAGAGTTGAAAATACAACCAATGCAAATTATTCAGTTTCGTCTAGCTGTTGCGGTCAACTTGTTAATACAGAAAAAGCAAAAAAAATCAATCAAGTGGTTAAAAATGTTACAGCAGAAATCGCTGAATGCAGATTGCATCATTTATTCACAAAGTTATCCTTAACGTCGTTAACACGAGGAAAGCAGATGAAATCTAACGCGAGTAATAACATTCTAATCTGTGCACGACGAAAATTTTACATATTCAAATTCTCCATGTTGATTTACATTTTAATCTGTTTATTTTGTTCTGAATAAAATATACATTTTAATCTCTAAATTTATGATGCAACTCGTGTAACATATGCCGTTTCAGACTTTGTATTTAACAGAATGTAACATTATTTTCGAACTCTAAAAGTTAAATTTTAATGTTACCTAAATTAACAATGGTCCAGCATCGTTAACAATAGCCTTCAGCAACATGAGATGGATTGGACTACTTCAAGGTCAAATATTAAAACATTGTTTAGTAAATAACAGGACATAATTTAATGGATCCCTAAATAAAAAATTACACATTTTAACAATTAATTGACGGTTATTAGAATTAAGGTTAAAACAGCCGACTTCGGGTTTTTTAATAGGCATTATTGTATGTTCATGTAACTATAAATCTCTCCATCATCTCTCCACACCACACCACACCACACCAGAGGGAGGACGTTTGGCCTGATAGATTTAACGAGCAAGTGACCCCCATACAAGATGGTTCTTCGGTGGAATTTAGTCTCGAACCTAAAACCCTCTGGTTCCGAAGCCGATTCCTTTCCACCAGGTCATTGCGCCCCTTTCTCTGAAAATCATAAAGTCATATGCTGACCTACCCAAAGACACGCGGAAAAAAGAAAACTGCATGACCAGACCGCTTCACCAGCAAAATTGACGGGTCGAGTTCTAAAGACCATCACCGGCCACGGTCAACACTTCAAAAGAAAGTAGGCCAGTCATTGATGGGAAGAGCCAGAATTCCACCCTTTCGTGTACCCTCCAGGGTTGTGATATCCAACCACCATGCTGGTAGTAACTCATTTTCATTTTGAGAAAATTGGAGAAAAAAAATAATTCAATGCTTGACTTCAAAATTCCAGGGTCCACCCACACGCCTCCCTCCTAAAATTTTTAGATCGAACAAAAATATTTAAATCAATAAGTGAAATGCAATTCGTTATAATCCTTTTCAGGTTAACTTTTAAAAAATACAAAGAAAAAAATTCGAATTTTACATAAGAAAAAATTATGCAGGAAAATAAACAGAAAAGCTAAGAGGGCCGCGGTGGCTTGGTGTTAAGGTCTCGGCTTCGGAACCGGAGGATTTTAGGTTCGAGGCTCAATTCCACTGAAGAACCGCCGTGCAAGGGGGTCTATTGCAGGTTAAATCTGTCAAGCCAAACGTCCTCCCGCTGGTGTGGTGTGGAGAGGCGGGTGCCAGTTCAGGTGTCGTTCTGGTTCAAAATGACGAGGTCCGTCCCAAAATAGACCTATTATTGCTTTACAATAATTTGTTAATATAACTTAATATAACTAACGAAATATAACGTTAATCTAGCTAAACAAAAAGCTTAGAAGGTGTATTTTTAAAAATAATATACAAGAATTTAAAAAATTACAAATAATAGTGAATGAATAGCAATTTAATTCCGTTCATTGATTTTCTAAAAAAACTGAAAAGATCTACAAGTTATCTTAAAAGGAATAACAGTACGCATCTTAGGGTAATTCCCATGTTTTACATTTAATTCACATATGCTTAAATTAATAGGATAGTAATGTAGCATAAAAATCTGTTGATAATCATCTGTTTCCTGTTGTCGGGCTCAAAAATCAAGATTAATTGGCTCGGCCCTCGAAGAGAACTCTCCTGACATGAAGAGGAAATTTTTTGCTGGAAATATTTTTTCACGTCACCTTGAGATTTAGAATGGCACGCGCTCAGTCCATTCGCTTACATCATTTAGAAAAGGCGAGTTCATTCTTAAATCATGGATACGATGTCTTAAAGGGAATAAGGAAAAAAGCTGAACTTGGGACAAATTAAACTGTGTGCAAAATAGACGTGAAATCTTTTTTGAAGTTAAGCCTAAGCAAACGAAAAGAGCCGCGAAAAATTATTTTAAAGAATAAATAGTGACCGTGTTTTCCTTTCAATTTTTTTTTTCATATGTTTTCATAATATGGCAGATTTTTTGTTTAGCTCCGTCGTACGGGAAAGAGATTAGAGTACGTATTTCAATAAAGTGTAAAAGAGTATAAATAGAGAACGCATTTCAATAAAGTGTAAAAGAAAGTATAAACAGGGCACGTATTTCAATAAAGTATAGAAGAGAGTATAAATAGAGAAAGTATTTAAATAAAGTGTAAATAAGAACATAAATAGAGTACGTATTTCAATACAGTATCAAAGAGGGCATTAATGAAGTACGTATTTCAATAAAGTGTAGAAGAAAGTATAAATAGAGTACGCATTTCAATAAAGTAT
>JAPMOQ010004482.1:1326351-1357472 GCA_026543055.1 Argiope trifasciata | reverse complement strand
TGTTGAATGTTTGTTTAGTAGTGTTTTGTCCCCTTAAGCATTAATAAATACATTTTACATAAATGGTGGTCGTTTCCTTTCCTCACATTCCCGCATATATGTATGCCCGTCAGTAAATACTTAACTAAGAATCCCTCTGAGTGGAACGGCTGAAATTTTTTATATGGAATTACGATCAAATTTGTAGATTTACATTAAAATTTGAATAAAATCGATTCAAAGGAAATCTGTGTGCTAGATATTCCAATACTCAAAAGACTATTTAAATAAAAGTTTGTGCACAGTTTTAATATCTAAAATACAGATACTTGTAAATTTTGAATCAAAACCATTCAAACAATTGACCATCGGAGACCTTTTGTATGCATGTAACCTTAGTAATTCATAAATACGGTGAGTTAAATCATCGAAATTCGGTATGTTCTCTTCTCAATATAACTGCAGCTTTGGACAAATTTTGATATAATCAGCTGACCAAAATCTTTATCTTTGATACAAATTCAGATTCATGCCAAAAATCTATATTTCCTTACTATCGTTCACCAATGTCATGCCAATTATTCGAAGCCTTACCCTTAACTTATGCGAGTTAGGGTATCCATTATCTTATCTAACTCCATTACCATTATCTTTCCAGCATACTCTTCAATAAACTTTTTATTGAAGAGTATGCGAGACAGTTTTGGAGAGACGACTGCTACAAGTTTCATAAGGAAACTCGTTGTGACTGGTCTGGTAGCCCTTCATTTTCACAGCTTCTCAACCAATAATAATTGGTTCATAATCGTTGTGATAAGATGAAGCCCATCGAAATTGATTAAATAAATTAAATTAATTCTATTGATATGCTGGATGATTAATTCAACAAAGATAATTAGCTATTGTTGTAATAATTAGTTAGATAACTATGTTGCTATTAGAGAAAACTAAGATCGAACCCGGGACCTTTTGGATGGTAGGCAGATAACATGACCACAGGACTGAAAGTGATCACTCAAATCTTAAGGATGTTATCTGACTTGTAAAGTTTCCACTAGAATACTCCCCCCTCCAGTAAGAGGTGAGAAGAACGATACTTTGTTGCTGTTTTTGTGTGGATCTTATTGGCTGTTGAATTTTGAATGCTTCTTACCCATTTTTTGACTAATTATTTATCACCATTTTTTGCGCATTGATTTTTATTTTCATCGTCTTAGGTCATCAATATTGCCATTAGTGATAGGTATACCCGAACTCGTGCCCTTATGGTTCGTAGCCAAATAACATGACCACAAGACTAAAAGTGATCACTCCGTCTAGAGGACGTTATCTGACTTATAGAATCAGACTTCCACTACAGTTACACTTAAATATATATAATGCTCATGTACATAGCACGGACATAACTCTTTTTACTTATTGTCGAATGGCAACAATCAAATGTAAACAAAACAAAGTACGAATTTCAAAGTTCTTCACCGAAAGCTTATACATTTGCACTGAATTCATCACTTCGCTTAGATAATGAATATAACTGAAAAATATTATTTGAAGTGCTCTGGATTGTTCGGTTGGTTGGTTTGTGTGGTTTAATGGCGCAAGAACCCTATTTGGCCATACTGGAGTGTTCTGGAAAGGTCTCAATATATCAATAAAGAGTTCATTCAGACAGAGGGAAGAAGATATAAAAGAAATCAAGCAATAGGTCTCATCTTAAAACAGAAAGTTTACTCCAGAGCAATAATGTGGTTAAACGATTGGCAGACAGATAACCGACATGACTTACCAATTGATGTTAATATCTTCCAAAATAATTATTTTACAAAAATAGTTTTTATATTATCTAAAGACTCAAAAATTTATCTTTTCAAGGATAACAAATTTATTTCAGTATAAATGTTTTCCTTAGTTTTTATAATATTTAATTTAATTTGATACACAATTTGTTTCGAAATGTTATAATAAAATTCTAACATATCCGTCAAAATTTTCAATCGCGTGCTATTTCCAATTATTAATTCTGTAGTAAGATTATCACTTCCACTTTTATTTTGCATATAATACGCTTTTTAATTTGCAGTAGATTGATTCATTTGAATTCATGTCTTTTTTGTCATATCAAGCTTAATTAAAGAAAAAAAAATTTAATGCATTCCATTTTAATAGCAAATACTTAAAAACTTTTCATTCGTTCATCTAAGCAAACAAATAAGCACTTAATAAGTCAATATGCACTTAATAAAGAACTAAATATGTTAATAGTCCGATCTTCAAATGCCGCTCGTTTCTTTGAATTCAAGTTATTGTATTTAGAATTAAAAGAAACTTTTAGAAAATCGTCTTTCTTTTAAACAAGAAAAAGAAACAGACTGACTTCAGAGAAACGAAAACTATTGTATTCCGAGATGACATAAAAACTTTCATTTTTTTTTTTTTCATTAATCTTTTGAAATTTTAAATGGGGAAACGACAAAATTAAAAATACTTCAGTATCAACAAAATCAAATTACAAGCAGAAAAAAAAATCCTTTCTCGATGTTTTATGAATGAAAATTGAGATCTTTTGGATCTTTTCCATTTATTATCCTTATAACACAATGACGCAGTGATTTTTAACATTTTAAATGACATTTGGTAATCAATTAACGGAACACTTCCGTTTACTTAATTGATTATCTTTATTTATTTTCTTTTATATATTCTATTTATTTATTTTTATTAGTCAGGAAAAATAAAACATTCATGTTTATTATTCCCTTTATTTATTAATTATCCTCATTTATTTACTTTTATATATTCTGTTTATTCATTTTTACCAGTCAGAAAAAAACAGAGCATTTCTGTTTATTATTTCACTTATTTATTTATTATTATTATTTATCACTTTTACATATTCTATTTATCTATTTTTATTAGTCAGGAAAAAAGCATTTTTTTATTATTTTATTTAATTATATTTTTATATTACATTTATTTTTATTTTTATTAATCAGGAAACAAAACACTTTCATTTATCATTTTATTTATTTATTTATCATCTTCATTTATTTACTTTTTTTATATTCTATTCATTTATTTTTATTAATCAGGAAATAGCACTTCCATTTATTATCCTTATTTATTTATTTTTCATATCCTATTTATTTATTTTTATTAGTCAGGGAACAAAACATTTCCGTTTATTATTTCCTTTATTTACTTTTTTATATTCTGTTTATTTATTTTTATTAGTCAGGAAGCAGCATTTCTGTTTATTATTCCATTTATTTATTTAATTCCTTTTATTTACTTTTATGTATTTATTTATTTACAGAAAAATGTTGTAAACTAATTACTTTTCTCATGAAAATAAAAGTTTCTTTTGTCAAACTGCCCACTTAAAGAATAATATTTATTCTGGGCAGAAATTTAAAAGCTAAGTTCTTTCGTTATTAAGTAAGAAGAAACATGAAAAAAAACATGATCTAATCTTTTTATGTGTATAAAAAAAAGTCCTATCTTACTTTGTTTGATTTATGAAGGTAACGGCTTCTGTTATTAAGTAGCAATGCATACAAAGCAAGAAAATATACTCCGCTCACTAATATTCCGAAAGGAGTTGCAAAAAAAAAAAAATCCAATCACCTAACCACGGAAATTACAACTTCCACTTCCAGGTTCAACAGCTCCCACTAGGAAACATATACACTTTACCTTTTGTTGCCGATTTGATTCCCCGTGCAGGTGTTTCCGTACCCATCACGTGATCGAGATGATGCCACTGAAATTGCATTTCGTTCCTATCAAGTTACCATCTGGGATTTGTGTGTTCGGGTCTCTAGCTCTGTCTGCAATTTCACGCAGAGAGCTGACACTGTATCTGAAAGCTACTGTTTTTACGAGTTTCTGCTGGAAGATACCTTTTTGTTATTCAGGCTTGGTCCTCAATCCCTTTGACGAATGCTGGTTTTTATTCACATGGCAATGACTTTAGACGGCATATATATAATCAGTAGATTGTATAATATTGTCAGGAAGATTTAAATAAGCACACCGTCAGCTTTAAATTAACAAGTTTAGTTTTAACGTCCCGTTTTAAAGCTATTTTGGACCCGTATTAAAAGCTATTTTGGTTTTAAAGTTATTTTTTAGCCTGGTCATTTTGAACTACTGTCAGATGACGAGGAAGACACCTGAATTGGCAAACCCCCCCTCTCCACACCACGCCACACCAACGGGAAGACGTTTGGCCTGACAGATTTAACGTGCAATAAAAATTAATAAAATTGAACAAAATAAATAAAAATTGAACAAAATAAATAAAAATTGAACAAAAAATTTACTTGTAATTGGTTGCAAAAATTAAAAATAAAATTGTTATTCATAATAATTTTCTTTAAAAAAATTTAATATGGTACACATTTTTTATGCCATCATTTGCTCTAAAATTGCTAAAGGAATACATTAAAATTCCAATTAATATATAATGACCTGAATATTTAATTAATGCGTTTAGTTAAATTATATTAACGTCCCGTTTCAAAGCAACACGAGGGTTATTTTGGAACGGACCTCGTCATTTTGAACCACGGTCACATGACGAGGACGACTCCTGAACTGGCACCCCCCCCCCTCCCCACACCACACCAGAGGGAGGACGTTTGACCCGACAGATTGAACGTGCAAGAGACGCCCCCACACGACGGTTCTTCGGTGGAATCGAGTCTCGAACTTGCAAGCTTCCGGTTCCGAAGCCGAGACCTTACCACCAGGCCACCGCGGCCCGTTTAAGCTAACAAACCAGTTCATTGAAGAAAAGTTCAGACATGCAACTTTACAAGGTCGAGAAGTTGCCCACGACGAGTGGGTATCAGCTCTTATACACGAATAGAATATTCTAGAAATAACTCATTTACATAACGAAGAAAGTTCTAGAATGTCAGAGAACAGAAGGAAACAAACCAAAAATCCATACTTCGGATTTAACAGTCATGGCGAACATCGAACCCGCAAACTCTGGGTTTGGATCGTGCGCTTTGACCATTCGGTCACTGAGGTCGCGGTAAACTTTCTTTATGCAGCAATATAAATAACAGTGCAACGATGAAAAATCTTTCAACACGTTCTATAGAATAGATGTTTGCGGTTAGAGTTATGAAATTTGACGCTTGTTACTTCTTGAGCACATGCTCTCTAAAAAAATTTTTCAAAAAAAATTACATTTTTAATTAATAATTAGCTGGTACCCGGCACGTTGCTGCTGTAGAAGAAATAATCTTGGAAATATCGTTTGAAATTTGAAATTGTTCTCTTGTTTAATTAAGAATGATGGGAAGAATGATATTTATTTTTTTATCGACAGTGAATACATTCATTGAAATGGGAGGATAGATAAAGGAGAAGCATAAATAGCATTTATTCTATTTTCATTATTCTATTCTACAAACAAATATTTATTTTTAAATATTAGATTTGGGTATTCTATTAGAATGATAAAGCTTGGTGTTCTTTCGGAATGGTAATGAAAAAAACTATTGCATCTCGTGATTCATTTTATATATTTTAAGAATTCTCAAGTTTAATTTTAGTAGAATTTCGACCGATTATTTCAAACCTGTTTTTTAGTGTTTGATGTATTTAATATCAAATGTTGTTAATGAATCGATGACCTTTCGGATTCATTTTGAAGTACTTTCAAATGAAAAGAAAACAGAATAAAGGGAATAAAAATTTTCTAATCTGTATTACGTTACTCCAACTGGCGTAGGAAAGTCAGACGTTCGTTACGCCAACTGGCATTGAAAGTTCGCCCGTGATTGCTGACAACTGTGTTTTCTTTTAAATGAAAAGTTTAAAAATGATGTGTATAATACAGTTGCAGTTATCTCCATCTCGATCCATAAATAAAATGGATTTGACCTAATTTGAAAGAAATACGAACTTGATTTGCCGTTTCGTTTTATTTTCGGTATACAATGGATATAAATTGTTTTTATACATTAGTAGCGTGTTTTTGTTATTAAATTGTATTTATGTCGTATATCTTTCTTTTTAGATTAGGTTTGATTTTTTTTATTTGTCCTTATTTGATAGTTTTTCGTACATATACATCAAAACTTTCATGCGAACAGAGTCGTGGGTGATAGCTAGTAAGAAATATATTCAATGTTGTTACGAATCACTAATATTGTTTTCCTGCAATGTTTATATCAATGCTGAAAAAAGAGATTTACATAGGTTTTTTAAACCAATTTTGGCGACAAACCTGGCGATTTTTTTTTCTTGACAACTTAGTGATCAGGTACTAGAGGTGCAGGAATTTTAACTCTATTTCAGAGATTCTTCTGGAAAATTTCATATCTTCGAGGGAAAATGAATTCTCTCTCTAGAATACTATCGCAATGAGAATTAATGGACTGTTTAGCTGTATTGTACTTCTGCAGTTTATTTAAGTAACTAGCCGCCTTTGGCGACCAGCTGGTTCACCATGAGTAATGCATTCTAAAATTTCCTACTAAGTCACATATTCATTAGCCTTGAAGTCATTCCGGGCATTGATTGGCCTGAAATTAAAAAAGTTTTCTTTCCGTGATGTTTGCAAAATATTAAATATGTTATTTTTAAGAAAGCGAACAAGGAAAAAAAATATTGAAAAAATGATTTAGATGTTGCAAACGATTATGGAAACCTTTGCTTTGCATTTATTTTTTTAGAAAATATTCACATTTTATGTTTATTTTATTTTATCCAGTCACGTGCTAAAAGTTGCAATTCTTTAGACTTGATTTACGATGGTAGTTTTTTTTTATTATTATTTGAACTTCCGTCATTATTTTCTTTTATTTTATCCAGTCACTTGCTCAAAAAAAAACATAGTTAAAATATTTCTTTGAAAATTCGTTAAAAATAGAAGCTTAAGTTATACGTTAAAACACTGATACCCTTAGAAAGCTAATTTTTTTCTTTTGTTAATAAAGTCCACCTATATCTATACCAAACCGGAAAGGGGCCACATGAGCCCTAGAAACGGAGGTGTGGTGTGGTGTTAAATGTTAAATCTTTATATGGATGTAAAAATCATGTTTGTGCGATCATATTTTCGGAAGTTATAGCGGGAGAACGACGAAATTTCGCTTAAATTTTAATTCATTCAAATTCTAATTAAAAATTCGAAAAAAGGGGCTCCGAGGTGCACATCCAAGGTATACATGTACCAAATGTGGTAGCTGTAGGTCCAACGGTCTGACCTGTAGAGCGCCAACACACACACACACATTGAGCTTTATTATAAGTATAGTTGATTTGTTGTTTATATGTACATGATTAATTTCTTTTAGCGCTGTTACTTGTATATGCCACGGCTGTGTCTTTGTTGTATGTGTTCCTTGTTTCTAGTAGAATAAAGTATCGATTACTATTATCCAACTTGTTGTAATAACATCGTCGATCAGATGATGTCCTAATAATATTAAATAATTATACACTAAATAACATTCGCGTATAGAATATATTTGGATTTTATTCTAAACATAGTAAACGGCGTGAAATATAATTCTTTATCAATTAAATTTTTAAAGTATCAAATTAATCTTTTGTTTTTAATGTTTATATGAACAATTGGGAGGAATATTTTATTTAAAATCAAAATAAACCACAACAAAAAGTTAAAAACTAGAATCTTTTAAAATCGCATTTTGTAAAGTAATAATTTTCCACTCCGAAAATCGTATGATTCTCTGAACTGAAAATTCAATTATCTCTTCTAGTTCAGAAATTCTAAGCTCTTTAACTTTGATTTTAATGAAAAATGAACTTTCGTATTAAGGAAAAAAAAGATTGCATTTACTTTCAATGAGCAATTAGGAGGAGAATTTTATTTAAAACCAAAATAAATCCACAACAAAAAGTTAAAAACTAGTACATTTTATTTATTTTCTTTTTGGCAATGAATACATTTATTGAAATTGAAAGATTTTTAAAGGCGAAGCATAAATATTATTTATTCTATTTTTATTATTCTTTTCTAAGAACAAATATTCATATATTAGATTTGTATATTCTTTTAGAATTGTAGAGTTTGGTGTTCTTTCAGAATGGCTATGAAAGAAACTGTTTATTGTATCTCGTGATTCGTTTCATATTCTTTAAGAGTTCTCAAGTTTAATGTTAGAAAACATGATTAAAATATTATCTTTCGAATTGATTAAACATAGTAAATATATGTATGCCATGAAATCTTTTTAAAAGTTTAAAAGATAATTTTTTGAAAATTAAAATGGTGCAAAATTATTTCTACTATAACTTTTTTGGAAGTGACTGCGAAAAACGCTATAAACTTTTTTAATGTTTAGTTAAAATATCAAACCTATAGGATTGGTTCCCCTAAACCTTTCTTGCACACTGTCTAATAAAACTATTACCTCAGAGAATGGCTTCTTACTTAGCAATTATGTTCAATAATTCCGAAATGTTAACGTCTAGCTTGATTTACTGAATCTGTTGTCTCCTTGGCGTGTTATTTGGAGGTTAATCCATGTTTAATAGATGCAGTAAATAGATCTGAAGCTATTTTTTATACCTTAGATCATTGTATTGTGCCTATAATCTTCGCATAAGTGTAAGCAATATGTTGTTGAAGTTTTACTCGAATCGGATGAGCGGTACGGCAGCGCATAAGAGACATACAGACAAACATTCATTTTTATTTATACAGATGATTCACTGACGTTTCTGAAAGTAAACGATACTTTAAAAGCTAAGTGCTGATCAATTCACCGTTTCCATCCCACTTTTCCCTTCCGTTTGTACATAGAAATACTTTTATATCCAAAACAAAACAAAAATGAATAAATAGGGTCGGAAGTAAGGAAGATTAATATTTTTTCACCTGTCAAAAAAAGTGATTGCTGATAACGAAACAGGGAAAAGGTTTCCCAGAAGCCACTTTCTTAACTTTTTTAATATTTTTTTAAAAATTCATCGTTCAGGCTTACTGATTTATCAATAAAAAGGCAAAACAGCCAGAAAAGTCTTCTCAATATGACTCAAAAAGTCGGAACACGGGATTACCCAAGCTAATGCAAGCGTCTAGTCACATTATTTTTATAGCCCCAAACCCATTAAGATATCTATAGTGTCTCAGCGAAGGATCATAGACGCCAGGCCACCGGTCTTGGCGTGTTTATGTCACTCCTCAGATCCAAATATGATTAGGGGGCGAAAACATAATGTTCTGCCCTGAGTGCCATTTATATTTGTTAAGCCTCTGCTGATGAGTGAGAATGGAAAAATTCATAATATAACTTGAAGGTCTAGCTATTTATGACGAATTGATCAGGTTTTTGAACCGGAGACAGTATAAGTATTGGAAAATGTAAAAGAGATTAGGTTCAGGAATAAAATATCAGAAAAGGAAATAAGATTTTATCTATACTACTCTCAAATAATTGACTGACTTATGGTTCTAATGGCAATGTAATTCTCCACAGATGAGAATTAAAAAAATGTAGTTAAAGAAATTATTGTGCCATACATATATATATATATATATACACGCCTAATTAGTTTCGATTTAATTTTTGTTGACTCAGGAAAAGGGTTTTAATTATTTTAATGCTTTTATGGTTGTATATATCTTTTGTGTGTGTGTGTGTGTGTGTGTGTGTGTGTGTGTGTGTGTGTGTGTTTCCATATATATCCCATGAAATATATTTAGGTCTTTCATTCCTGAATTAACTTATAGAAATTTGATGGCTTGAACACATCATCATCAAAAGTCCGTTGGGTTATTCATTAATTTTAATGATTTGCAATACTCAATCCTGGAAAACTCCACAGCAGGTAGTCAATCCTACATCCATTCATTTATTTGATAAATGTGAAACACACTGTGAATAAAAGAGTCATTCCATTAAAAATTACAAAATAAACTTGACAATGTTTTGTCCTTACATTTGTAAACATTAAATTTCTGCTTGTCTAGATTATTTGTAAATATAAAACTGCTTGTTATTTCGCTAGATTAAAAAATTGGGAAGCCTTAACCCCTTCCTTTGATGCTATGCAAAGTGATGTCACTTTCGTTGTTGTTTGCTGACGGAAAGTGCGGACGATATCTCTTTGTGTGATAAGGCCCTAAGAGAAAGTAAAAAAAAAATTCTCAAAAAATGCAGGGACTCATAATGTTAAGCCAAGCGGTGAAAGAGGAACGAATCCTGTCTTATCACTTCACGCTTCAGACAATAATCCGAAACAATATATTTCTTAGAATAAATAAAGTCCAATGGAGGGTAGATTTTTGAGTGTTTCGTTGCTTTTTTTGGTAATTTATTTGTCTAATCTTATTCGGACTTCCCTTCTTCTTCTTCTTGTATACAGCCGGCCACCACGCCACCACTGAACGTAGCAGTATCGACAGGATGTGTTGTGGTCAACTGCTGAATAAGTAGTGTCCAACCTTAAGGCCTTATCACACGGCGAAATATCATCTGCACTTTCCGTCAGCAATTTTTTGTTTTTACCCTTAGCAAGCAAGTTTAATAATCATTTCTAAATAGCTAGAAAATGCCGTCGGAAATATAGTCCGCAAACGAAATTTAACCAATCTTGTCAAACTCTGAAGTGATGTCACTTTCGTTGTCTTTTGCTGACGGAAAGTACCGACGATATTTTGCATTATGATAAGGCTTTTACTCGGACCGATCAGTCAAACTAACATTCCTTTCGGGGACGTCAATAGCTCTCTTTCTCCCCACCTGCACTCTCTCAAACAGTGGGAATGAAACTATCAGTCTCTGACATCACATCCTTCAGGTTTTTGAGATGACCAGGTGCCACCAGTGCTGTACTTAAATCATTATTGACAATCTTCAGGTCCTTCCTTCACTCTGAGATCCCCATATAGTCCATTAAAAAGTGATAAACCGTACTCATTTCTCAACAAATGCATTCATTTTCCTGCACTCTTCCAAATCTTTGGAAATAGGCAGGAAATCCCCCATGTCCAGATATTACTTGGATATGTGGATCAATGGATGGTATCTTCTTATTTTAATTTCCGGATTAGGAATAAAGTCGAAAGGGACTCTTCCTTTTTTTTTTTTTTTTTTTTTGGACAGATACCATCTGTCAAACCATTGTAGTTTAATTTCTTCTCTCAATTCCCCTTTTAAAACACCACTTGATTTGTGGACAATAATATCAATATTTGGACTTCCCTTTGAATAAACATCGCTCGTCTCTTTCTGTTTTTGCAAGCTCTGAAGTTTTTTGCAATATCAGAAATTAGATTTAGAAACAAGCGGAAAACAAAATATTTTTTCTTTTATCTGAAACTCTTCAATCAAATTTCTAACTGCGCCAACGATTTCAATTCTGTTGCTAAAAATGTTGTTTCTTTATCGGTTAGTTCTACACACACGATAGTACTTTTCTTAAGAAAACAAAGAAATAATGTATTCACATTTTGTGATGGATGGATAGAAATGGAACAAGAGAAAAAAAACAGTCATATGATCGAACGATTTTGACCGTAACTTTCCTGTATCAAATGAAGGGCATTTGAAACAAAAGTGAGATGAAACAGTTTGTGCGCGATTGGAAATTATAAGTAATAAAAGGTCAAAAAAATAATTGTAATCAAATTTTTCTGAGCGTGTAATTATGATTGTTATGAATCAATGTAACATCGTAGATGTGATGTTACCCACGAACTATTCTTTGAGGTAAAATACCTTATGTAATAAAATATTTCTGAATTTTTTAAATTCATGTAAATCATTAAATGCTCAAAAGAATATTGGAATTAAAATTGAAAATCTAATTAGTCTATATAAATAAAAATGAATGTTTGTCTTATGCGGTGCTCATCCGATTGCGATGAAACTTTAAATGCTTATTACTTTCACTTACGGCATGGCTATAGGCAGAATAGAATTATCTAATATATAAAAAGTATTTTCGGATCTGTTGACCGCATCTGTTAACCATGGATTAGCCGCCAAATAACTCGCCAAAAAGACGCAACAGATGCAGCAAAGATGCTACATTCAAGCTGGACGTTACTATTTCGGTGCTATTGTACGTCAATGCTGTGTAAGGCTTTCTCTGAGGTCATTGTTTTACTAGAGTGTGCGCGAGAAAGTTTAAGGGAATTAATCTTATGAGCTTGAAATTTTAATTAAATATTTAATACAAATGTTTAACTTTTTTTGCAGTCACTTCAGAAAATATTGTACTACAAATAATTTTGCACAATCTTAATTTTTTTTTAAAAAATTCTTTTCAACTATATTAAAGATTTAACGGTATAAATATTTTATATGTTTAATCCATTTTAAAATAAAATATTTTAATCGTATTTTTAACATTAAACTTGAGAATACTGAACGAATATGAAACGAGTCACGAAATGCATTTCTTTCATTGCCAACCTGAAAGAACACCAAGCATCACAATTCTATAAGAATACACAAATCTAATAAATAAAAAAGAATATTTGTTTGTAGAATAAAATAATAAAATTAGAATAAATACTATTTATGCTTCTTTCTTTATATGTCCTTCCATTTAAATGAATGTCTTCACTGTCGACAAGAAAATAAAAATCATTCCTTTATGAAACAAGATAACTATTTCAAATTCCAAATGATATTTCCAAGATTATTTCTCCTGCGGCAGTAACGCGCCGGGTACCAGCTAACAATAATATAAAATACAGGAAGAACCGCAGCTGAAGTTTGTTGCCATGTTAAAAAAAGCAATTATTATCTCCAAACAAGCTGAAATAGTTTTTAAAAAGCAACCATTTGTCTCAGATAATGAAAGTGAGATACCAAATTTTGCAAATAAAATAACAATTTGGCATTTTTTCGAAATTTGTTGCCGAAAACAAGAAGAAAATTGTCTTTTAAAACTGGAAAATTAACGGAACTATAAATGGAAGCAAAATTCAAATCAGTAAACTTGGAGAATTTTTTTCCAGAATTAAAATACAATATCAATGGTGTAAATAATAAGCTGGAGAGAATTGCCACATCTTCCAAACGAATTGTTATCGAGCTTACTTCCAAATGAGATGCCAGGATATCCAAGTCAATCCCGAGATTCATCTCCTATGTAACTGACACCACCGTTTCCAACAGCTGGTGCACCGATGTTGCCGAAAGGCCTTATCACACGGTAAAATTTCGTCAGCACTTTTCCGTTTCTACCCTCAAAAACCGGTAAAGTAAGTTTCATACTCGACAACTTTTTGTAACCAGCTCGAAAATGCCGTCGGAAATATTGTCCGCGAACGAAATTCAACCAATCATGTAAAACTTTGAAGTGACGTCACTTGCGTTGTTCGTTTGCTGACGGAAAGTTCGGCGATATTTTGCCATGTGATAAGACCTTAAGTGGTTTCATGGGACAAGAAATGTGCAGACAGTACGATCCCCCCCCCAAAAAAAATGTAATTATCTATTGAGGGGGAAGATTCAATATGTGTAAATCTAGAATATTGTTACAAGCCTGCAAACTTCCCTCCCAGTACAGTCGTCTCTATTAGATGCTGTCAGGTGTCGCATCAGAAATTCCAGCCTTTGGTGATAAAAATTGGCTGCTTGGTGAGAAATTTGGCGACATTGGCAAGAAATTTGGCTTACTTGGTGACAAAAGTTGGTGCCCTTGGCGATAAAAGGAATTTTTAAAAAATCCAGATATACATTTTATCTACTGGGACTAGTTTTTCCCAGAAACTTGGAGAACTTTCCAAAGATTACGTCATTTCCTGTCAGTGACATCACTTCCTATGGAAAAACTATAAAAAGGCATATTGTGATTAATTTGATATTCCTTGCTGAATGATGCAAGTGCTGTTGCTTTGAGCTGCTTTAGAGTTTCAGAGTTTGTTAAAAAAAGATCTTTATTTTTATAAGATTCTGGCTATTGCATTACCTCCAAATACATACAAATAAGAAAAAATTCCGTAACAATATTAAGTTTGTTCTTCATTTCTGGTAACATTAAGTCGCATCCATTTTTTGTATCTTTTCCGCTCACGTAAATTTAACAAAAGTTTGACCTTGCATATTGTTTTATTTTAATTAAAAAGATCATAAAATATTCTCATAGCAATTACCTAATAACTTGGTGAGATGAATGAAAATTTTAAAAAAATTAACTAATATTAAAAGAAACTTTTATCAAAAAGAGTTTTCAATCCATTGAAACAAAGACTCAAAGAAACTTAAATACTGGTAAAGATGGTAGAAAAAGAATTTAACAGAAGGTACCCGATCACGTTTAAAACACTGGTTATCGACCCCATTGGCGATTTTTTAAAAATTCTTACTATTTCTTGTTCTTCAGACTTTTTCGAAAACAATTTATTTTTTCTAAGAAAAGGAAGGCCCGTAAACCAGGGTTACGTATTTTCGCTTAAAATTTGCCTTTAGCTTTCATTTTCTCAAAATTTTAAATTTCATCAAAATTCTCTACCGTTCACATGATATCCCCAAAACTAATAGAGGTATTTACGTAAAAATTCCAGAGTATGTTTTAAGTAATATGGGTCATGAAATGAATGAAAAGTTTCATTGCTGGTGAAATACTGTTTCAATTATAGGTGTTTTTAGAAAAAAAATTCTGAATTTATGGTAAAACTGCATAGATGCGCATATTTGTATCCCTCACTTCTTTGCATTTTACAATTTTTCTTAGCTTTTGGTTCATTTCATTCATCATTATATTTTATAAATTGTGTTCAAAGAAAAATAGGATGGCTGCATTACCATTTTGTGTAGAGTGTAAATCATTTTGGTTAAATTTCATTAAAATTTACAACACATTTTCTCATTTCTCAAAATATATTATATTTTCAAATACCCTTTTTGTATTTATAGTGTTTATTATTAAAAATACATCTAAAAACCAAAAATAGTTTCTTAAAAAATGCAAATTTTCAAAATTTTTCCTTCGAACGTAGTCAGATACCTTAAGAAATTGGAAAACAGATTTTTCCCACAATGCAGAAGATTAAATATTCGTCAAACTTTCCAAGTAGAATTTTCGCCATGATTCCAATTTTATATATATTTATATAGGAGAGAAAATTAAAACATTCTAACTTTTTTTAATGCGAAAAGTAATTACAGCATCATACGTCAGAGGACTTCAAGGCATATATAAACAAACACATAGAAATGAAAGATAAAGCCAAGATTCCAGTTTCTTACACACTGGGGAACATTTAGCAAAAAATGATCCCCATTTTTCATTTCCAAACTAAACGCTTTAAAGAGCTTTTTCTATCTTGATAATAATTTTTCAAGGCAGTAAAAAGAATGGATTTCGGTGCCATTTTTCAAACTTGAAATTCGGAAAATAACTTAATGACCTCCAAAAGAACACTGGATTGTGGAATTTTTATTTTTATTTTTTTATTTTTTTTTTATTTCAGAAGTAGGTCATTTTTTTCCGGAGAATATTTATCACGATAATTATACCAGTGAATATGAAAACGTTGATAGTTATGGTGATTGAGAAAAAAAACGTTTTGGGAAAAAAAATTCTTAGGAAAGTGTTTTTTTCATTTTCTCATTTGTTTCATTTATGTTATAATGTCCATAGATAAATGTTTGGAAGCAAATTTTCAATTTTTTTTCCTATAAAAACACGGTCATTTCAGAATATTTAATTGAATTTTTATCTTTATTTATTTATATTTTACTTAATATATTACTAGCAATATCTCTGTTAAAAAAATCCATTTTTTAATGCTCATTTTAGCAGAATGGTGACATTTTTATTGTTCAATTTTAAAAGTTTTCGAAATTACTTTTTAAATTTTATAGAAAAAAGTAGCATTTCTTAATGGCTAAAATGCCCCTTTATTTTAATTTAAAAATATCGTTTTCTTCTTGTTAAAACTTTTTTAAGAAATCTGATTGAGCTAGTTATTTAACTCTGAGCATAGACTGGAGTGTACAGCTATACTGAAATGAAAAAGGATATACAAAAACACGAGTCATGAATTACAAACTCTACATAATCAATCTGTGATTAATTTCAGTCTTTTTGTAGAGTTTTTTTTCTTGTGCATACGGTTCGACCCTTTTATGCGTGATGCTCAGACTCAATAATACTATAATAATACTTTCGCTTTCTCAAATGTATTTGAGATTTCATCAACGTATTCCATGTGAACGCATCAAAAGTCAAGAGAAGGGTCAAGTTTTCAAGACAGTAAAAGCTCCTTATTCGCGCTTCCTTCATTCGCGTTTTCACTATTCGCAGATTTAAAAAATGCGACCCCATTCCTCTATGCGCGCCTAAACATTTCTTTATTCGCGGATCTAATAAGTACATGCATCAGAATAAAAGGATTCCAACCCAATATCCTTCGTAAATGCCGTCAAATGGACTAGTAAAAAAAGTAAAATTATTACAACTTTGCCTTAAGTATGTTGTTAAATGCAAACTGCAAACATAGTCGAAATCGCGGATGGAATAGGACGAGAAGGATTCGAACAGCTATAATCAAGTGCCATTCAGGAATCGCTTGAATCGCAAGATGAAGATCTGACTGAAATCGACTTGGAGGAAATGTTAAATTCACAGCCCATTGAAGAAGAGGCTTCCACAAGCGCTGGAAACGTGACATTTCATTTGAAAAATCTTAGTGAAGGTTTAAGAATAGCAAATGTGTAAGTCTTATTTTTAAGAGGCAAATGGCTAATGCGACTGCTGCTAATCAGTCTGAATGGAAGGAGCTTTTTAAAACTGCCAAGCAAGAGAAAATGACAAAATTCTTCAAAACATTACCTAAACCTTAAGATAATTCATCAAAATGTTGAAAAACTTCCATTAAATTGATTTATATATATATTATTACCTAGGAGTGTATCCCGTATAAATGGCCATTCCGTATTCACTGTTTCTGTATTCGCGGCATATTTATGGAACATATACCCCGCAAATAAATAGCTTTTACTGCACTTGTTGAAGAGAGGATAATGATTTCATGGTAAAATGCTTTTAATCGTATTATGTTCATATTTTCATTGTATCACACTTTAATAGGGATATGTATCGCATAATACGATTTAATCGTATGTTGTATCATACTTTAATCGTATTATGTCCATAAAAGTTGTTCATACAACTTTTTTTATATTATGTTCATACTTTCTGTACTGAACAATGTTGTAATCCTGTTACTTATTTTAAAAATAATTTTAAATATCATGAAACTTGTGAAAATGATTGAATGACATTGTTAAAATAATGGCCATCTTGAAGATCCACAAATTTTGAACAGTGTCCAAATGACGGGAAAAAGTACCTGATCTATTAAAATATTTATACAAAATTTAATACGTATCTTTAATTGACTCCCATCGCCACCATTTTTTTCACTCACCAAATGTAACTCTCCCAGAATTGCTGGGAGGGAATTAGTATAAAAAAATCTTTACATTTTTAATTGATATACACCTTTAAACAAATATTTCACTGAAACAATTTTCTCTTTTAACTGTTTTTAAACAAAGATGTCTTTTTTTTTATCTTCGTCTGTTTTAGCTTTTTTTTACATTAGTTTTTACATGAAAATACACAATTTTATACGAAGTTTCAAACATTAACAATATTCTACCTTTTACCATAAGAATGGCGTAGTATGGCCAAGAGTGGTGTCAAAAAACCGAAATCAACCAACCATCAAAGATTCTTGTGCCAAAAAACCCAAATCAACCAACCATCAAAGACTCTTGTGCTAAAAAATCGAAATCAACCAACCATCCAAAGACACTTGTGCCAAAAACCCAAATCAACCAACCAATCATAAACCTTAACTAGTTCCATTGCTCTTCCAAAGTATATTTTCTCCTGAATATTCGCGCAGTATGGTAAAAAAAACCCCAAATTAACAAACCAGCCATCACTTGTGGAGTAAAGGCAACAAACTTTTATTCTTCTGGATTGATGCATTTTCACGTTATTACATCCTATATCTACGAACGAACAGATATGTAACAGAACAAATGCAGATTTTTTTTTCCTTTCAGTTTTATCAAAGAAGGCATAAAAAACATTCCAAATTCCTCGTCGTTTCGAAAACAAAATGTTTTCAAATATTGTTTATTATCTGGTACCCGGCGCGTTGCTGCGCAGAAAGAAATAATATTAAGTGAAATCAATCACTCATTTGCAATGTTTTATCGAAATAGAATGAACGGTATGACAGTACATGAAATACGAGCAAACGAATATTCTTTTTTATATATTAGATTGTATTTTTTTAGAATTATAAAATTTTGTGATCTTTCAGAATGGTAATGAAAGAAACTATTTATTCTATCTAGTGAATCGTTTCATATTCATTCAGAATTCTCAAGTTTAATTTTAGAAAATGGGATTAAAATTTATTCTTTTAAAATTTATTCAACATAGAAAACATATTTATACCATAAAATCGTTAATATAGTTGAAAAGATAATTTTTGAAAATGAAGATGGGGCAAAATCATTTGTACTACAATATTTTTGGCTTTTTGTACGAAGGACGCTAAAATTTAATTAAATTTAAAAAACCCCAGGGTTGATCCCCCCAAAACTTTCTCGCATCATCTGTAATAAAGTTGTTACCTCTGAGAATGACTTGCAGGACACCTGCATATTACGTACAGCTTCAAAATATTAACCTTTCACTTAGATTTATCATTTCTACAAAATCTATTGTCTTCTCGGTGAGTGATTTGGGGATGAATTCTTGGTCAATAGATGCGGTTGAGATTCCAAATTTTTTTTATTTTATTTTAGATTATGTTACTATGCCTATAACCATCCCTTAAATGCAAACAATGACCAGGTTCCATCGCAATCGGATGAACATTTAGGAAGGCATAAGGGACATACAGACAAACATTCTTTTTTATTTATATAGAGTTAAACATCATATAGACAAAAAAAAAAAGATTTAAAGAATTTCTCTCCTTCCACTAAATTGTTTTCTCGATAAAAACCACCACAAGAAAGCAATTCAAGCCATTTCAAAACGACTTTATCAGGAAATTCGCAGTCATGAAAGACATCAGACGAAACACATAATGAAAAAAGAGTTTTAAAAAAAGATCTCCTAAGCCTTCAACACTAAAATCGTTCTATTACCGTCTTCCAAAATGAAATCCCCATCATCTCCATTCCGCTGGCTAAGCCACTTGCACATTAAGCAAAGCATAAAAATGAATCTGTTCCAAACAGCCGCCAAGATGCTGAAAGCGCCAACTTGCCATCGCAGCCAAATTGCAATCGCGGGCTCAGATGGAAGCAATGAAAGGGACGATGCAGATGGCCGAATCTTTCATGGTCGTCTGGCAACACTCCAGGTGGGATGCCAAGAGGACAGGGCATCCTTCCAAGAGCTCTCTCCCACCCTGCTCACCCCCCAACCCTTCTCTTCCCCTAGAGCCCTGCTGTCTACTCTTCCGAACGCGAGCTGAGTTTAGTTGTTGGGTCCTCTCTTGGCTTGTTCTCAAACGACAGAATTTACATCAGCTGATACAACATTTGGAAACATATTTTTCAAGCACAATTTTAATGTGGACGAAAGAATGGGTTAGTATTTAGTATTTTTTTTTTTTTTCCTTCGTCACTGGAATGCGAATTTTCGCGAGATTTTCTTGTCGCCCTAATAAAAAAGACTATTGTGTTCTTTAGAAATACAGTTGCAGTCATATGAATGCACGACCATGAGCCATTTTTTATAACAGATGAGTAAAGTTTTCACATATGCTGGGCACAGTAAATAGGCAATCATGGTCGAAAATGATTTATTAACACATTATTAAACATGTATATAGGGGTCATCGTGATGGCCAAGCAATAATAAGTCCAGATGATATTTTAGAATTGAATGGATGACAATGAAAGGTTAACCCGGCAGAAGGCGCGCACCGAATAGAGACAAAAGAGATCACGCGGGGTACTGAATCCCCCCAGTCCATTTCATCTAAAATTCTCCATATATTAGAAGAATAAACACATATGAATTATAAATAATAATAAGTGCATTAATTCTTTAAGAAAATAAACTTCATAAGTTCAGAAAACTGTTTTTAATATTTAAGAAAATTTTACATTAAAAATTACATTCTTTCTTTAGGAATTTTAATTCTGCATACTCTTATGGCAAACATACGAAGAATAATTTTTATATGTAAAATTATCACATTTTATGCAGGAAATTGTAGTTTTATTATCTTTAGATCTTGGGCATATAACTCATTGTCCTTTGTCTTGTTTCAGTTTTTTTGTTGGGATCTCCTGTGATCCATTAGAAGAAGTGTGGCATCCATACTTTCACGAAGTGTTTTAGGTAGCATTTTCATATCTCGCCTTATGTTTATGTGTGGCTGAATAAGTGATAATGCCAATTTCTTCAGAGATTTTCTCCTATTTGCATATTTCAAGGAAGGTGTCTTTGCTGCCATTAGAGCTACTCGGGCATTTATGGCGGCGACGTTCAACGCGCAATAGAAAAGGACCATTGGCTACCTGTTAGTTTTTCAAGCTGTTGAATATGATGAGAACATTTCATCAACAGTGTGACGATATTTCATCAACAGCAATATAAATGCAAAGAGAGAGCTACAGAACGCAAAATTAGGCTGATTATAATGAGAAATTTCGAAGCAATAAGAGTCGTGTGGGGTGAGTGAGTCACCCCATTCCCACTTGAATTCCAAGAAATGATTACTTCAAGCCCAAAAAGAAAAGAAAAGTAAAAATAACACTTCACCTACCAAGTGGATTGTCAGATAGGAAGGTACTGAATGGATGATTGATTACAGATAAATATTTACCCTGCGACAGGTGTTCGGATAAGAATGAGGTGACTGTGTGCCCCGCGCGATCTCTCTCGGGTTAATGGCGAACAAATGATGATGACTCATTTACAAGATGGAATGGATGACCAAGTTCGTATTTTAACGATACGTCGTCATTTCGTCTTTTCACGTACGTCTGCGTCTGTATTAGCACGTCTTCATCATCCACACATGAATTGAACTTTTCTCACGTTCTCTCCACCAGAGGGCTGCTTAGTGGCGGGAAGTGAGGTCACAGGCGTCCCTCAATGTCGGAAAGTGATATACCTGGAACCACATATATTAAACATTTAAGACGCCACACGAACAACCCTACACTTTAAAAGGGGTCTAACATAATTCTAACTCCAGAAAATAGATGCTACTAACATGCTTTGCGCATGCGCAGCTAACAAGCTTCTCGTCTAAAATTCCCTAAGGGCAGCTGATCAGCATGTTACAGCAAGAAAGTAGATGTATCTTACTAGATGGCAATTTCATCATAATTTTAAATCATGGATGAAAGGTTACCACTTTCACTGCCACCACCCTCGCCTGATATCAGGACCACCTATCTAATGAGATGACCCCTTCTCTGCTAACTTTGAACTGCGGCAGGGAAGGCGTCGTCTAATAACATAGATGGTTTGGTCCCAGAAAAGAAGGCAATCGATAAGTCATCTCGCAGTTGGCAGTCAATGTGTTAAAAGATCGTAAATTAATAAACATAAACCATTGAGCTCTGATGTGATGTCAGTCAATTTAGTTATATTAATGACCCATTTTGAAGCAACACTAGGGTTATTTTGCGATGGACCACGTCATTTTGAATTGGCGAGGACGACACCTCAGCTGGCACCCCTCTCCACACCACACCAGTGGAGTGTAACGTGCAAGAGACCCCCTCACACGACGGTACTTCGGTGGAATCGAGTCTCGAACCTGAAACCCGAAGCCGAGACCATACCACAAGGCCACCATGACCCTACACTTCCTTGATAAATGTAAACCTTACAGGTTGTAAACCTCACAAGTTTCAGTTTCATAGCACAGTTAATTTAATTTTAATCACCCGGTATATCAGATATCCAAAGACGGCGTCCTGGCTTAGGGGCAGCGCGTCTTTCCCGTGATCTGGACGTCCCGGGTTCGAGTCCTGGTTCGGGCATGGTTCTTCTTCCCTTGTGATCTATCAGTGAGAAGAGTGAATGTTCCCCCCGTGAAAAAATGAGTTGTGCAAGCGGATGTGTGAGTGTCATCTTCATTTGAGCTAGAAGTCAGACAACTGTCTTCTCGTACTCATTGGTTTTTACCCTCAGACGCCACTGCAACCCTTTTCCATGTTAACACGGACACGACAACAACAAATATCCAAAAAATATTTTATTGCTTCAAAAAATTTGTATAAGCGGACTTCATATGATCTCAAATTCCCGCGTGATCTCACAAAAGGCCATATGTCATTAGAGGATATGTCGCCATCATATCAAAATTTCATATGTTTTGCCATGAGTAGTTTTTGAAATAAGATATTTTGATATAAAAGTGACAACAAAACAATGGGTAGCTAGATACATCTCTTTTTTTTTATAACTGAAGCAAATTTATATCTGGCATATCACTACAACTGAAATAAATTTATGTCTGCCATGTCACTACAACTGAAGCAAAGCTATGTCTGCCATATCAAAGGAACGCCATCTAAAAAGGACGCCATAAATCTTTTACCATTTCATAAGACTACTTTCGCCTTCATTCGAAAGAGTAACGCTCATTCGGACTTGGTGTGACCGAGTGGCAGTAGACTCACCACAAGAAAGTTTTTAAAAAAAACTCTACAATGCTCTGTTATCATTTGTTATTCCTAAAACAATGAATATGTATCGAATTATCTTATGTCAATTCGAAAGTTACAGCTAAATGGTTCATTAACAATATCTAGAAGCCCAGTGGATCGCGTGTGAAAATCGTAGGCCTCAGAACAGCCATCAAAGAATATCCTCCGTCAACAGAGCACTGTACATCCGTCCACATACACGCTAAATCCGTCAATGATCTCGTGTTGTCACTGGTGTGGAAACAGGACAACAATGCATTTTGGAGTGTTGCAGATGGGTACGCAGACATAAACGTCACCTTTGGCACCTGCCCATAATTCATAACAACGTTCCCCCCCCCATGATTTTGAAATGGAGTGTCAATCTTCTGCCAGGAAAATAGACCATTATAACGGCAGAATTAGTAAACAGAAATTCCGGTTAAAGAGAGTTAATTTAACAATAGCAAACATGTACAGATGTGCTTATATTAGCTGGTACCCGGCGCGTTGCTACCGCAGAAGAAATGTTTGAAAGTAGCGTTTGGAATTTAAAATAACTATCTTGTTTAGTTAAGAGTGATAGGAAGAATGATATTTATCTTAAAATTGGTAATGAATACATTCAACGAAATGGAAGGACATATAAAGGAGAAGCGTAAATAGCATTTATTGAATTTTTATTATTCAATTCTACATACAAATATTCCTTTTTATGTATTAGATTTGTGTGTGTATTTGTAAAGCTGAGTGTTTGGTCAGAATGGTAAAGAAAGAAACTATCTATTATATCTCGAGATTCGTTTCATATTCGTTCAGTATTATCAAGTTTAATATTAGAAAAGGGGATAAAAATATTTTATTTTAAAATTGATTCAACATAGGAAATATATTTAGGCCATAAAATCTTTTATATAGTTGAAAAGATAATTTTTTGAAAACCAAGATGGTGAAAAATGATTTGTACTATCATATTTTCGGGAGTCACTGCAAAAAACGCTAAAATTTTATTAAATGTTTAGATAAAATTTCAAACCTATAGGATTGGTTCCCCTCAAACTTTCTCGCACTCTCTCAAATAAAATAATTACCTCAGAGAAAGACTTACATGGCATTTACTTGCAATAACTGCGAAATATGAACGTCTAGCTTGAATGGAGCATCTTTACTGAATCTCTTGTGTCTCGATTGAGATGTCTTGGCGAGTTCTTTGGCGCTTAATCCATGGTTAATAGATGCGGTAAATAGATCTCAAAATAATTTTTTATGCTTTAGATGGTTGCATTATGCCTATAACCTTCGCGTAACTGCAAGCAATATGTGGTCTAAGTTTTATCGGAATCGGATGAGTGGCACGACAGAGCATAGGAGACATACAGACAAACATTCATTTTTATTTATATAGAGTATGTTATATCTCATGAGTCCCGCATACTAAAAACTGATACATGAACTGGTACATGATTACTGGTCATACATTTTATTTTTAAGTTTTCACACAAAATATTTTTAACGAATACAAAATGACTCAGCTTTTAAAATTTTTTTTCGAGGGAGGGGATATTTTTCTGAGTCATTTATATTTTTCTTCTGTTTTTTACAACCTTTTTTAAAAGCTGCTGTATAAAATTAATAAAATAAAAATTGCTGTTGAAATTTATGGCAACAGCTCTTTTAGTTTAATATTGTGATAATATTTCTCCTGAATGAAAAAATCGGTTTTTCCATATTTCAAGATAGAATCCACAATAATTCGAAAAAAAAAATATTTAAGAATTTGTCATCTATATCTGTATCTATACTTATAATAAAGCTCAGTGTGTATGTGTGTATGCGTGTGTGTGTGTGTATGCGTGTGTGTGTGTGTGTGTGTGTGCGTGCGTGTGTGTGTGTGTGAGTGTGTGTGTGTATTGGCGCTCTATAGGCCAGACCGTTGGACCTACAGCTACCAAATTTGGTACATGTATACCTTGGAGGTCGGGAATGTGCACCTCGGAGCCCTTTTTTCGAATTTTTAATTAGAATTTGAATTAATTAAAATTTAAGCGAAAATAAAACGATTTTCCGCTATAACTTCCGAAAATATTATTGCACAAACATGATTTTTATATCAATTTAACGATTAAAAAATTAGCTTTCTAATGGTATCGGTTTTTTCAATTTATAACGTAAGCTTCTATTTTTAACGAATTTTTAAAGAAATATTTTAACTATGTTTTTATCATGTGACTGGATAAAATAAAAGAATGCCGGAAGTTCGAATAAAAAAAAACTATCATCGTTAATCAAGTCTAAAGAAATGCAACTTTTAACACGTGACAGGATAAAATAAAAGAAATATAAAATGTGATATTTTCTAAAAGAATAAATGCAAATCTAAAATTTCTATAAAATCTGCAAGAGCAAGGGAAAAAATTAGGTTTTATCACCGTGTTGCCATCATTTTGACGGAAGTTCAAATTAAAAAAATATATATATAAAAAACTATCATCGCAAATTAAATCTGAAGAAATGCAACTTTTAGCACATGACTGGATAAAATAAAATTAATATAAACTGTGCTTACCTTGCACATTTTCTTTAAAAAATGCAAGGTAAAGGATTCTATGATCGTTTGCAATATTTAAATCATTGATTGAATAAATTATCTTTATTTATACAGGATTGAATTTATACAGGATCTGCATTCAAATTCCTTTCCAATGGCCAATTTGTAAAATATTATTAATAGGCATATATGTTGTTTAATACTATTAATTTGATCTAAATGAAGTAAATAATTACATTTTATGTAGTTTGAGTCAAACAATGCATTTATGAATAATGAGTTTTAGATTTCTTCATAATTTGCTCTGTGAGCCATATTTTACAAAATATTTTTATGAATATTTTAAATAAAAGTTGCTACATCAATCAGTCTTTGAAATCAATCATTGAAACTGACTGATTTATAAAATTAAAGAATATTATTAAGAAAACACGTTCTTTTAGAGCTTTCAGTCTATCATCTTAAAGAAAATATTCATTTCAGGCCAATCAATGCCCGGAGTTACTTCAAGGCTAATGAATATGTGATTTAATTGAAAATTTTAGAACCCATTACTCATGGCGAACTAGCTGGTCGCCAAAGGCGGCTAGTTGATAATAAGAGAAAAATATTGTTCCGAATAACAGAATAGTTAGTTTATATGGCAAATCTGGAATAAGATATCCAGTAATACCGATTTACACAATATATATATAGTATTAAACATGACAAGTCCGTCTTTACCATTATATGTATATTGAAAGTACGCGTATAAAAGCTCTTTTAATCTTCTAGAATAAAGAAAAAAATGTAAATAATGAAAAATGAGACGGAAATGGAACCCAAGACCTTTGGTTTTAAAAGCCTGTGGTATGAGAGATTGATTTGGGATCGAATCTGCGACCTTTCAGTTCGTCGCCGTGCAACATAACCACTCGACAAAAGTGATCACTAGTGTATAGTGACTGTTATTTGCTTATTAAGCTACCACTACAAGTTGGTCACTTTGTTTACAAATGAATTGATCACGTTTCTAGAGTCTTTAATGTTCTATCAACTATATTTTTGTAGAATTATATTTTCAATCATAATAATCATATAAACGAAGAAGACGGTTTCAGTTTAGATTGAAATTGAAATTATAATATATAATCGAAGTATATCTAAATTGATTACAGAATAACGGACTCATTCTTCTCATTAACCATTAATGATAATAAATGATATTTCTTACCATTTATCGTTATTAATTATTTAGGACAATATATAATTCATTTATATTTTATTACAATAAAAATTTTCCCTCTAAAATTTAATTGCATGACGAAGATACGCTCGTGACCTGAGCGAAATCAGAGCTATGATAAAATGAAATAAAACTATAAAAACCGAGATAAAAAAAAAGCAATTAGAGTTTCAACTGTTTATTTTTTCAGTGATAATATCTTTGGTCGAATTGTAAACATTAAAAATCGAAATAAGTTGCTAAAAATAATTTTACTCTAAAAAAGAAATACATAATGAAATTAGAAAATTTTTTCCTAAATGATACAGCTAGAAATTAAATAAGTGTTCTTTTCATGATTTCATACTTTTCAACTTGGCTACTTGCCAATAAAAGGGTCCGCCTTTCCCAGACTAGCGTTTTTTGCTGAAGATCGACAAACAAAACCTCTGGATTCAAAGGAAAAAACTTTATGTTGGTCGTCCGTCCTTATTTCAAATTAAAGAAAAATAACTGATAATTAACTCAACACATTTTTTAAAAAATGAAATTAGATTGTTATACGTGACGGTAATTTTAACTATAATTATTAAAAGTTTTTTTGGAAAAAATTACTAATTATTTTTTTAATTTCCAAAAATTCAGTAAATTACTTTAGAAGTGCAAAATTTATTTTGAAAGTCAATTATTTATTATATTCTATTGTGAGAATTCTTTACAATTCGTATAGCCAGATAAGTGAGAAATATCATCTAAAATAGCACACAAAAAATGAAATAAAAAATACATTAAATTGTAAAATTAGAGGAGCATTGACTCACTATTGTGGTTACTTGTAGGCCAAATGTTATGGCTAAAAAGAGCGATAAATTTGTGCATCACATTCACGCACATAAATCTTCCTTTCATAAGTATAGGTAATATAAATAAGTGTTTTGTTTCTTCATTCTAAACATTTTCAGATTCCTAATTGAGAAATTATTTTACTAATGGTGTATATATTTTTTCAGCAGTCAACCACAACAAATCCTGTCGATACTGTGGTGGTGGGATGGTGGGCTGAATTCAAGAAGGTGGATATAATTTTAATTCTGAGTTATATAAAAAAAATTAAGTTAACAATCCTAGATAGATGTCGCTTAAGGTATCCCTCTGTGTTGAAAACATTGGCTATGGAACACATAATCAATTTTTTTATTATTATTTTGTAATTCAGTCTTTCCAAAACAGTTCATCTTTTCTAGGAAATGGAAGGCCATCCAAGGTCACATATTTTTCAGCTAAAATTTGTCTTCAATTTTCTCAAAACTTTCATTTTCATAAAAATTGTTCACTGTTAACATATCTCAAAAAACTAATAAAGGTATTTACATAAAAAGTTCAGCGAGTGTTTTAAATAATATGGACAATGAAATGAACCAAAAGTTTTATTGTCGGTGAAATACTTTTTTCTTTATAGGTGCTTGTAAGAAAATTGTTGTGAATTTATGGAAAAAATGCATATTTACGTATATTTTTACCCGTCACTTCTTTGCATCTCAAAATGTTCTTAGATTTCAGTTCATTTCATTCGTTATATTCTATAACTTGTGTACAAAGAAAAATAGGATTGATTCATTAGAATCTTGCTTAGAGTGTTTGACATTTTGGTTAAATTTCAATAAAATTTACTACAAATTTTTCTATTTCTCAAAATATATTACATTTTCAAATAATGTTTTTGTGTATTTATAGTATTTATAATTGACAATACATCTAAAAACCATAAATAGTTTTTGAAAAATCCAATTTAAAAAAAAAATTTCCTTTGGTCGTAGTCGGATACCTTAAACTTGAAATTGAAGAAGTCATTTAATAAACTCGAAAAAAAATAGTTAAAGGTAGCTGGGTCTTATAGCAATTAACGATATACCATGTATTCAAAAGTAATTAGATACTTTCGGATTTATACACTTTTTTTAATATTCTTCATAAAAGTTGGACTTCAGGTATAGGTATATTCTTCGACCCTATGAAGAATATACCTGAACTCATATTTTCAATCAAAATATCATCTCAAATATATTTTGAAAACCAAAAATTATGCAAAAGAAAAAAGAACTCGATTTCCCAAGTTTCATAGAAAGCAAATAAAAGTTTTAAATTTTCAACAGTGATTTTATTTACCATGGAGAATATTTATACGCAGTTTTTGTAGAAGTATCTTCAAACAATAGAAAAAAATTAAAAAGCTGTTTTTAAAAAGAGTCCCGAATTTTGATTAAGATTGTTTTTGTTTATAAAATCTGGAACTTTCTACGAAACTTACAGATCATGTCACAAATTATTATTATAGTATTATATTAAAGTATAAAAGGGATTCTACTTATATTCAAGGAAATATGAATATTCTGAATAAATAAATTTTAACTAATTATGTGTTATGGCCGATCATTTTAAGAACAATTCTTTTAAATAATTTTAAGAACAAACATATAAGAAAATTTACGTAACAATTCCGGTAGAATACTATTAAGATTCTGAGATAGAATCGGACTGCAATATGCCTAAATTTCTTCCGCGTAATTGGAAGTAAACAATTTTAAGGCCTTTCTTCCTATAAGCGATAACTGCTGTGCAATATAAATGATCAAAAAAGAAAAAAAATTCTAAATCACTACAAAATTTTGAATACATAAAATGAGAACTGTTTTAGAATTATTTTTTTAATTTAATGTACTGATGTATTTGAAATCCTGTATACTGTTACTCGATAAAAATTACTTCAATATTGAAGGTATCCGACTACGTTAAAAACGCTGGTTAGCGACCACACTGGAGAATTTTTTTAAAATTATTATTTCTTTTTGTTGAGACTTTCCTCTTTTCAAAACAGTTTATATTTTCTAGAAAAAGGAAGGCCTCACCTATCATCCAGGCTCACATATTTTTTCAGATAAAATTTGTTTTTAACTTCAGTTTTCTCAAAACTTTAATTTTCATGCAAATTCTCCACCATTCACATGACATCTCAAAAACTAACAGAGGTATTTACGTAAAAATGCCATTGTGTGTTTTAAATCATATGGGCAATGAAATGAACCAAAAGTTTGATTGTTGAGGAAATACTTTTCCGCTTATAGGCGTTTGTAGAAAAATTAAGTTGTGAATTTATGAAAAAAAAAAATGCACATACACGCATATTTTACCTTATAACTTTTTTTTGTATCTCAACATTTTTCTTAGATTTTGGTTCATTTCATTCATTATTATATTCTATAGCTTGTGTACAAAAAAAATTAGGATTGATGCATTACAATTACGGTTAAAATTAGTGTTAACAGTTACGGTTAAATTTCACTAAAATTTACTTCAAATTTTCCTATTCGTCAAAATACATTATATATTCAAATAATTTTGTTGTATTTATAGAATTTTGTATTATAATTGACAATTCATCTAAAAACCATAATTTTAAAAAAAATCCAATTTTTCAAAATTTTTCTTTCGAGCGTAGTCGGATACCTTAAGGAAATTATTTTTTTAATTATTATATATCTATATTTATTATTACATTATTAATTAAAATTTCTTAATTTTTCATTAATTGTATTACTTATTGTGAAATATTAAAGATAAACCTTTAATAGTTTATAAACTGTTTGCTTGTATGTTTTTATCTGTGCTCAGCATAGCTCGAATTTTTTACTATTTTAATTACGGCATAAATCATATTTCTATCATAGCGACACCAGCCGCGAATCAACCATTTTTCATTACAGAAAATTAATATGATATTTTTTGTCAAATAAATTAAAAAATTATTAATAAACCAGCGGCAAATCAACCATTTTTCATTACAGAAAATTAATATAAGATATTTCTATCCAATAAATTAAAAAATTAATAAATTAACCAGCTGCGAATCAACCCTTTTCCATTACAGAAAATTAATATAAAATATATCTATCCAATAAATTAAAAAATTAATAAAGAAACCAGCTGCGAATCAACCATTTTCCATTACAGAAAATTAATATAAGATATATTTTGTCAAATAAATTTAAAAATTATTAAATAAAACTCTAAGAATTTTAGATTAATTAATAAAAACTAAAAAGTGTATTCAAAAGTACACAATTTGTATTCGAATTATGTACCTTGAGAAATATTTTACAGTTCTTAAATAAGATCCGCAACAAATATTTTTAAGTGGTCATAATATTAATACGCTATGTACTAAAGATTTCCACCTTTACTCTTCGCCTATTTGTTGGAGTGGAAGTAAAAGATGTCTGCCACTTTATTTGCGGAAGAGCCATTCCCACTTCTGCCTTATTTGCTTCGTCACAAAAGAGCTTTTGTTGTGGCCCTCTCCAGACAGACAGAGCTGTGTTTGTTTTCAGCAACCGCTTGTTGACCGTCTTTGCGAAAGAGAGCCGCTGTGTCATTGTCAAACAGTGCGCGAAATCCGGTAATTGCTTTTGTCCGGACAAACATTGTCTCTGGCTCTGATTATGAAAACGATGTCAGATTTCTCAAGCGTTAATTTCTTCATTTCTTCCATAAAGGATTTCGCTGCCTTTATTGAAATCAGTCCAGCTTTGGAAACATTATGGTGATGGAATAATGGTTCAAACACCATTTTGTATGGTTCGAATGGAACCATTCTAATGGCTCGAACTCCATGTGTAGCAAAAATTTTTGTCAAGAACTATTGGAATTTGGTTCCAACTCCATTTTGTATGCCATATGTAGCAAAACGTTT
>JAPMOQ010004482.1:1239081-1312177 GCA_026543055.1 Argiope trifasciata | reverse complement strand
TGAATTATTTTGGCTTGGTTAATACATGCGAAAGTAGATCCGAAAAGACTTTTTTTAAATGTTACATATTTGTGCTAATGCCTGTAACCATCCCGTATGTGCAAGTAATAAGTATTCAAAGTTTCATCGCAATCGAATGAGCGCATTAAGACATACAGACAAACGTTCATTTTTATTTATATGGATTGGACATGCACATCTAGAGATGAAATATGGATAGTTTATTAACAAACTATATTATACAATGAGTATTTCTGCATGAAGCAAACCGGAACATTAGTTGTCTGTACAGTTGATGCTGGGCTAGATTTAAAAAATAGAGAGAAGAAGAAACTACTGCTGCGGCTGATGCCCGGGGGGCTGCTGGGGCATGGGGTAGCCGGGCAGCTGGTTCGTTGCAGATGGGGGTGGATAAGGATAAGGCATGTACATCTGTGAAGTGGGTGGTGGAGGTGGAGGATAAGACGGATACTGAGGTTGTACTGCGTGTGGTGCAACGGTGTACAGCGGATAGTTGCCAGTATAGGCGGCATAAGGCACGGTGTAGCCAGTCGCTTGGGGGTTGGGTAGCTGGCCCACATTGTATGGCAGTGGCTGTACCGTCTGCTGCTGTAGCTGCTGGTAAGGATCTGCTGCCACCGTCTGTGGGGAGAGGGTTACAACAGGTGCAACACTTGTGGTTTTTGGTTTGCCAGGTGGGGGTGGGGGAGGTGGGGGTGACCTTGGTGGAGGGGGCGGAGGTGGTGGTGGCGAAGCTGAACGTTCCGCTGCTTTGCGTAGGTGCTTCACTTTCACCTTGTGCCTGCGCTCCTTAGGTGGTGGCGGTGGTGGAGGTGGGGAGATGTTGCCAACAAACAAGTCCTTAGTGGGTGGGATACCATCAGCAAAGGTCACAGTCTTCTTGGGCTGGGAATCCGATTCACGGGATGGCATCACTAAGATTCCAGCCTTAGGAGCTCCCAGAGTTATAGAAGATGTTGAAGATGCAGCAGCTATCAGTGAGGAATTGGCTGCTTTCCGATGCTCAGACTTTTTCCGCTTCTCTTGAGAGCGTCGTCCTTCCTTCTTAGAGGGTTCCCCCGACGAGGAAACTGCTTCCATAGAATCCAGACTTCCAGGTGCCGCGACATCCACCACAGAGCTGCTGACAGCTTTATCTTGTGGCGATACAATTCCCTTCCGACCTTCACTTTTGAGACTTGCTTCGAGAATGGCAGTATTCATGCTCATGAATTGGGATAAAATTTTGGACATGTCACTATTTTGGAATGCTTGGAGGTGAGCAAGGTTTGCTTCAGGGATTGAGGCAGTATCTTTAGTATTAGAAAGGCCCGAGGCTTTCCTGTGCATTTGTTGAACATATTCTATGTAGGTTTTAGATATATTGTATGCTTCTAGAGACAGTGGATTATTCAAAATACTTGCGATTTCAGAACGAGCCTCGCTGATTGCGGCAGAGTTTTCAGAAATAGATGGAAATTCGCTGATGTCAGAATTTTTAGAACTGGTATCCCCTGAAAATAATTCTGCTTTTATTTGATTCGGTATTGATGTCTCATTATTGAGTTCAGATGTACTTGGTACTGAGTCTAGTACAGACTGGTTACTTATTTCAGCTTGCAACTGCAAATCCATTGACTGACTAGATTGGGAGGTATCATCAATAGTAGTGCATAAATCTAATTTTGAGCATGGAATGACTGTATCTGAAATGGTTGTAATAAGATTTGATAAAGAATCTGAAGTTTCTTTGGAGCTAAAATCCTTAGTAATTTCTAAAGAAACAGGTTTCTTTTCATAAGTACTTTTATCTAAATTTTGTAAAATATCTAAAACATTATCAGCTGTTATTTGAACAGAATTCTTAAATGTTCCAACAGGATATGAAATGGGTGCTTTCGCTGTTGTTTCTAAAACAGACTTTAAACCTAGCATTTCATTTAACTCAGGTTTTACACTATGCTTCAGATCTGAACTAACTTCATTAGCAAGATTATGAATCTTACTTTCCAACTCCTTAAATGAGTCTAATATTCCTTTTCCTTTATTATTTTGATCTAATTCTTTGTGAACATTCAGTAAATTATTTGACTTTTCAAAAATGGGAACTACATTTTCAGAATCAACAACCTCTTGGGACATTTCACTTACTAAAACTAATGGAGAATTTCTAACTTCTTTAGAAGTAATGCTCGTTTCTGCCAAAATTACATTTTGATTTTCACTCTGAGTAAACATCGTCATTTTCTCTGTACCCTCAATATTTATATTCTTTAGTTCTTTAGTAGCAGACACATTATCAATTTCTGAACAATTTGGAAGCACAGGATAAGAATCCTTAGGTACTACTTCAACAATGTTACTTTTTGGAATTTCTTTAGTAAGAATAACTGAGGACTCTAAAGAATCCTCTGCAAAAAATTCCCTTTCTGGTTTAGGCAAATCTGGAGAATCGCAAGCATCATCTTCTTCAGTTAAAACAGTTTCCATTTTAGAATTGTTTGAACGCATAACTTCATTCATTTGTAAATTTGTTGCATGACTAAAGAGTTTTGATTCTGATTCATTCATATTTAATAGCTTCAAAAATTCATCATATTCTGAATCTAGATCACTTGAACGAGCACCATCACTTTCCACAGAAACATTAAGATTTGCATCTTGGTTTTTTTCATCCAAGATCTCATTCTGATCAGATTCAGGTACTGAAGATTCAGAATTAATCAAATGGGATGTATTATCTTTAGATGGCAAGTTAAGAAGTTCGGTAGTATCAATATTTACTTTAGAATCTTCATTAGACGCAGAGTTTGTGACGACTTTTTCTGAAGATGCAGCAGCAAGCTGAAGTGACTCATTGTTTGATGGTACATTACTTTGTGGACTTTTCTCAACAGATTGCGATATTTCAACTGCATCATTTTCAACACACTTCTGAGGAGCATGTGATGCATCATTTTCAGATACTAGAATTGGTTGAATGGAGTTTTCAAGAAGAGAAGAAACACTAACTTGGTTCAAATTAGAAGCAACACTAGTTTCGTTCAAACTAGAAGAAACACTGATTTCGTTCAAACTAGAAGAAACATTGGTTTCGTTTAAACTAGAAGAAACATTGGTTTCATTCAAACTAGAAGAAACAATGGTTTCATTCAAACTAGAAGAAACTGATTCGCAATGCTTCACAGCAACCTCATCTTTTGGAGACTGATTCTTAGTCTTAAGAACTTCTTGGTTGGGATCTTTCTTTGGTTCATTCTGATCATCACGTTCTTCGACAGAAAGAGAATTTTGAATAGGTGATTGACTCCAATCCATACCAGAACTTCCATCTTCTGAATCAGTATCCCACTTGGATTTGACTTTTATTGGTAAGGATGGATCTGTCTTAGATTTATCTTCTTTCTCAGCAGATGAAGATGTGTTGGAAACTGATTCTGATTTCATAGATTTAACTACTGACTTCACAAATGACTGACTGGATCGATTGCCTTTTACCTTTGATATCTTTGATTTGCGCTTCGGAGGAGGAGGAGATGGATCAGGAGTGGATTTTAAACGTCGTTTCTTTGTTTTGATGGATGGACTTTCAGCTCGACCATAAGACATTTTTAAAGCATCTAAAGCTGTCATATTTTCTGTTTCTACATCAGAATTATCAATATTAGAGTCTGATGCTTGAGTAGACATTTTTTCTTCATAAATACATATAAAATCTCCACACCTCCTATTACAACAATATGCAATAGATGGTTGTGCACGAGTATATCTCATAATATCATTGTATGGACTTCGTTCTTGAACAGGATTTTCTATATTGAGTTTGGATTTTATTTTTTTAGATTTACTGCGAACTTTTTTCTTTTCAGAATCTTCCACTACATTATGCTTGCGCTTTTTAGATTTTGCTTTTTTCTCAGCTGATATTATAGCAGGACAGTCTTCCTTATTATTTAAGTTAGATTCCTCAACTCTGTCCAGCTTAATAGAATTGGATGTAGAAGTTGGTTCTTCATCAATCGAATCTTTTACAGAAGTAAAAGATTCTAAAGGTTTTTTCAATGGTGAAACCTCCAGAGATGGACATTTTGCTTTCTCAAATTCTTTATTTGTTGAAACATCTGATGATTCTCTATCATCTATCTTTAATTTAGATTTACCAACTTCTTTCTGATTCTCAGGAATAATGTTTTGTTCATTTTTTTGTTCTTCAAATTTAGAATGTTCCATCATTCTAACTTCTAGAGGAGAAGATGATTTTTCTATTATATTTTCCTCCATATTCTGATTTGTAGCAATTTGCTCAGTTGCACTTTTTCTCGACTTACTTATAACCTGGAGAACACTACTTTCTTTTTTCTTAATTTTTTTAGAATCTTTCTTCTTCATCATCATCTTCTTCTGTTTCTTTGACTTTTTCTCTTGTTCATCACTGCTGCTGCTGCTGCTACTACTGCTACTGGAGCTGCTACTAGAAGAGCTACAAGAATCACTGTTATCACTTTCAGAGCTGCTGCTGTCAGAACTGCTTTCACTAGAATCACTAGAGCTAGAACTACTGGTAGAACTTTTCTTGTGATGTTTTTTCTTTTTCGAAAACATGGCTTTATACATTGCTTTAATAGCATCGGCAAATTTCCTGTCATTTATATCCAACCCTGATTTGCGGCAAACTTTTTTAAAAGCTTTATGTTTCAGCATTCGTGCAAATAGCTTATCTTCCTTCTTTTTAGCAATACTGGGAGCATCTTTTTTACTTCTCTTATCTTTTCCCGATTTATCTATTTTTTTCGTTTTTGGTTTATGAGATGATGAGATTTGAGCTTCTGATTCATCCACTTTTTTTTCAGGAAGAGCAACTTCGGTTTCTTTTGAACTTTCTGGACTATCTTTGAGGAGTAAAGACTCTTCCTTTTGTTGGCTATCAATTTCAGATTCCATCATTTTTTTATTGGCAATATTTGGGTCTTCTTTTGGAGAAGGTTCACTGATAACATTGGAAACATCACAATGATCTATATCAGATATTGTTGCTTCACAAATGATTTCCTCTTTGTTTTCAACTAGGGAGAAAGCACTTGAATTGTTAAAAATGAAATCATTCTTTTTGGTCTCAGTAATATTTTCAATATGATTAGCTGAATTTTCAGAAGACTTTGACTGTACTGTAACCTTGTCTAAATTAGTGACTGGGGACAATTTTTCTTCCATTTTTGGGGATTTCTGTTGAGATGGACTACTTTGAAGTTCAACAAATGTGGAGGAAAAGGAATTTTGAGGAGAACAAAGAGAATGAACACTACTTTTACTATCTACTTCAAGTACTTCTGAAGCTAAATTATTAGTTTTTGTTTCAACTTTCTCTTCAACAAATTCTTGTTTTTCATTTGTTCTTTCAATATCTTCTGAATTTTTCAGATCTTCTGTCTTTTCAATCAGATTTTTCTGTGAATCCACTTCAGTAATATCTTCTGTTGAATTTTTCTTAGTGTCTCTTTCAATATCTTCTTTAGGCAATGCTTCAGGTGATTCATCATCTCGATCTCTCGAATACTTCCTACTCTTCGATTCAAAATCCATTTTTCTGGACCTTTCTTTGTGAGGCGAGTATCTTCGGTCTCGATCGAATGACCTATGACTCCAGTTCCTATCTCTATCATGATATCGTCTATCCCATGATTTTCTATATCTGTCCCGACTCCGTGATCTCCTTCTCTCATAATAGTCCCACCTCCTTCCTCTGTCATATCTATCTGCTCCTCTATCTCGTTCATGGAAACGCTCACGGGATCTTTCACGTGATCTCCTTCTATCAGATCGTACCTTTTCATATTGGGACTTACTAGAATTGGAAGCCTCTGAGTTCTTCATCATCAAGTCCTTTTCATTCTCACTTGAAGATTCTTTCTTTTCAGCATCAGCATTAGGAACCTCTTTCTCTGAACCCTTAATGACATCAGTCTTAACAAAAGTCAAGAAACCAAAATTAGGTTTTTTCGAGAAGGCCTCTAGTGGTTGACTGGGATATATTTCAGTTTTTGAAACAGAATTAGTACTGGTATCTTCTTTAACAGGTGTTGATTTTTTAACACCTTCCGCCTCTGATGGTGTTTCCTTACCATCTTTACTATCTTCTTCCTCCTCTTCTTTAAAAGCTGCTACAACATCTGCATTCATTTTCTGACTGGATTTTCTAGACAGGCTAAAAGACAAGGCAGCTCCTGACTTAGATCCACTCCCTTCTGAACTGCTTCCTTCAGACGATTTAGTCTGAGAGAATGCTTTAAGCCTCTTGCGAGCAAGGGCCTTTCCCAAAAGAACAATTGACTTAGGAACAAGACTCGGTTCAACTTTCGGCAACATCAGATCAGATACAATATCTTGAGGTGTGCTCTCCTCCACTTTAGGTTCTTCTGCCTTTTCAGGGGGCAACTCTGGAGGTAATTCTACATCTTTAAGTTCAAATGACTCAATCGTTTTTGTTGCAGGGGGATTTGTTTCACAAATGTTTGGTAGAGGAGGCAAGTCTGCTTCTTGATGGGTGAAAAATATGGTATTAAGATACAGATCCTCACATGTATCCATCAGATTTTCAGATAATTTGCTTGCATCAGATTCTACTTTTTCCGAAATATGATTCTGTGCCTGGTCTAAAGTAGGTATTTCACTCTTTGGAAGGGTATCTAGTTCTAAATTTGAATTCTTATCATGTGCTACTGCATCCTTTTCATCAGGTTCGGGACTGTTATTTTTAACTAAGGGATCTATACTGCAATCACTTGAATCTGGTAGAACTTCAACTGTAGATTCTTTGACTGTTGCAGATTCCTCTTCAACTTCAAGAGAACTATCTGCAGCCCCAGATACCATTTCTGCTTCATTGACTAATTCAGTTTCTTGGGTGACTAACATCTCATCAGAATCTCTTCCTGAGGAATCTAAAGGACCATCATCAGAGGGATGAGTAGGTGAATAGGAACTGCTACCATCTGCTTCGGTTTTGGGGAGATCTTTCTCTGCCATTTCATCATCACTAACACTTTTAAAACCACCTCCAGGTATGAATTTTTCTCCTGTACCCATTTCTATGGGACCCCTAGAGGATAAATGGATGTATTAGTGTTACAAAATGTAACATACTTCAGTAATGCATTCTTAAAAATTTCCATTATAAAATTTTTTTGAAATAATTGATAATTTGCACCTTTAAAAGGGATACCAAGTATATATCATAAGTAAGAATCAAATAAAATGTTTACAACAAAAGTGGGCATTTTTTTAAATTAGCTCGACAGAATACAGCCATACATTGGAAAGATGATCAAAGAACTGGGATGACAGTGGATTTTTACTCATAATGGGTGATTTAAATATTAAGCTATGATGAATGCAATACACAACAACCGTGCCCAGATAGAAATTTATGGAAGAATTGCCATCTTAATCATTTAAAACAATAAAATAATTGTTAGTCAAAAAATGATAGCATTAAGGTAGCTTTAGCATTATTAAAAGGAAAATGAGCTGCCTTTTTTCAAATGAGTAATGGCAAGAATTTTAAATGTTATCAATGAAAATGATAATACAGACAGAGAAGATAAAATGAAAAAATGCCATGAATATTTTTACAGATTCTATTTCAAAAATGAAAATCTTACCAATCAAAAGATAGTCATAAAAACTAAAAAGTATATTTATACTTTATTTACATTATGCATGTAAAAAGTTTATGAATTATATTGATTTTGATATTGCCTTTATTTTGTAAATAGTTCCTTTTTATATTTGTCATTCTTTGGTTTCAGTTAAATGCATATTTCAATATACTTTGATACATTCTAAATTTTTGCACTATCTATAGGAATGTTTTCTCCTAGCACCATCAGTAAAAAAAATCTATAAAATGCATCCAATATATAGCTGCACCCTAACATATATACAGGTTAACAAAACAATGAAAACAAAAGGTTCAGTGGTGCAAAAGATTTGTTATAATCGAAAGCTATTAAAATCCTGTTTATACCATGGAAACTAAAGCATTCAGTTCAATCACTTTAAGCATTTTTTTTTAAACCAGCTTATAGATATGAATGTTATACCATTCATTTTCACTGACAACAAAAATGATATGAATGCTAAAACATTCAATTCTCCAACTTAATTTCAAATGAAAATGATATTTTTGTGACTCATGAAAATGTTAATTGTCCCCTTATATTAAAGCTATTAGATCTAAATAATTCAGTGGCTAGAGTTTTAAACTATTAAGATAAGAAAATCTTTTTGAAAAGATTAGGTTTTTTAACAAATAATCCATTACAAATTAAGTGAAATATATTATTAATTTGCTTTTTTAAAAAAAAAATGCTACATATGAACAGAATGTACCTCATTTCTGCAGCTTGAGCTCTCATTTCTGCCAATTCATAAAGTCTTTTAGCCTCTCTCTCCTTCTTTTTGTCTTCTTTTCTCCACTTGGAAACTACATTCCTTCCAAATTCCCGTTGTCGCAAGTCTTTCAGCCGCTAAAAGAAGCATCTTTAGGTAAGCAAAAATTTTTTATCTAAATCTATTGAACGAGCAAAATGCATAAAGAAAAAAAATTAATATGGATTTGCTCTAGAAGCAGTATTTAGATATTAGTAATGACTAACAAAATTAGCCACTAACTTCACTAAGGTTGATATAAAAATATCCTGTAAACTGATTGGTAAACAGATTGATAAATAATCATAGAATCCTTTTAAGTCTTTTAAATTCAAAATGGTGTCTAGTATAGCCAAGGAGTAACATTATGCTGAATTTATTGAGACAAGTGATAGCATCTCAAGTGACTATATGAGAAATGCAATAAATCTGAGTTATTAACAAATAGAAATTAGCCAAAAAATTTCGATAGAAACAATATACTATAATAAAAACACAGGGAAAAATTGCCCGGAGATACTTGTAAAACTGGCATAGATTTTGCAATTAAAATTATGAATTTTCTGTGAATTGACGAAAGATTCATTAAAATTGAAAAATGTATTCTCCAGTATTATCACAAAACTTTGTCCAGTAAGTAGTGTCAAAGCGAGTTCAAATTTAAATTACTTTATTAATCATTCTGCATGTATATATATATAAACATGCACACACTACTGGTCAAAAGTATCACAAGTTTGAGAAATTTCCTTTTTTTTTTTTTTTTTTTTTTGAAAATTATCTTTATAATTTTTTTTTTTTTTTTTTTTTTTTTTTTTTTTTTTTGAAAATTTATTTTCTAGTATAAATGTGGTGAAAGAAAATGTTTCAAACTTTTACATCATCTATCGGGAAGCAATTGACTGCAATGCTGGTATCAACTTGGAAGTTTATTATAAAATCCTTCTGAATGCAAAGAATTTCATTTCATTTGTTGCACTGTTGAAGATTCTTCGCTGTGCATTGCTTTTAACTGTTCATTTCTTTTTTAAATGATAGAAGCACCATGCTATTAATTTAATGCATTAAGACAACATTCTGAATGTTAGGATTACTCATTGGTGCAACTGCAGTGAATAAACTATTTCATGCCTCATAAAGAGCCGAAGGAGCTATAGATAAAAAAAAATCTAGAGATGTCGTTTGAGGTTATATTATAAATATGCTGATGCTACCTTGACTTTATTATGTCATAAAAATATTTTCAAAAAAACAGTACTAATCCAAGCAAGTCGGGGAAAACGATTACAGTATGCCACAGTGCATAAAAACTGAAGTATTTCTGAATGGAGACAAGTGATATTTGGCGACAAAAGTTGCTTTTCTTTATCTTCTGACAAGCCTGATCATGTTTGGAGGACAGCAAAAAATAGCATAAAGCCAGAATGCCTGGTTTGTACATCAAAACACCCAGAAAGCGTAATATTACGGGGCTGCATGTCATATCACTCAACTGGATGACGTTTTTCACAGGGAACCATGAATGATGACAAGTATGTTGATGTGTTGAAGGATCGATTCGTACCTGTTCTCAAAAGTAAAAAATGATGTTTTAGAAAGCACTCTGCAATACATTGAAAATTGGTAAAACAAACATTTTAAATTTCAATCAGTTCATTTCTGACCTCTATATTAAAACATTTATTCTCTTAGGTTAAGTCAGCATTTGCAAAACATGACAACAAACTTGCCAGATTTTAACCCTAATGAGAATTTGTAGAATATAATGGGAAAGAAAACAACTGAGAATTTTTCCAGAATAAAACAATAACTTCAGCAAACAATAATTAAAATTCGGCATCATGAAATACCATAAGAAATGCTACAAAACCTTGTGGATTCCATGCCTAATGGAATGGTTGTTTTGATAGAAGTCAGAGGTGGCCCAACCCAATATTAAATGCTTTTCAGTTAACTTGAACCCTTTTATTATCTTTTCTGATCAAAAGAACTTGAAATTCTTTTCTTTACATCAATTTATTCCAGGGAAACAAAATGGATTCCAATTCTGAAAACCTGTACATTTTGTTTGTATTTTATTCTTTTTTTTAATTTTTTTAATAACTTAATTATATCTTGTCTTTAGACTAATTGAACATATTGAAATAAAAAAGTATCCCTTTAAATAAAAAAACATTACTTTTAAGGGGCTTATTCTTGAAAAAACATGAAATTTCCCACATGCAATATTGTTGTTGTTGTAACTTATGGCACTTTACAAGCCCGCTGACAGGAAGTCAGCAATTTAAGCCGAAATGAACGTCCCTTGTTTTTCAATAATTCCAAGAATATGCAAAACTTTTGACCAGTAGTGTATAGATATGATGATTATAAATGAAGTATGATTTTCAATATGCTGTAAAATAAGAGCTATTTGTCAAAATGACTTCAAATTTGAATTGAAAAGACTTGCAGAATGAGAAAACAGTATGAAATAAGATAAAAAAGTTCAAAAGTGTATGAATAGATGGCATTATAAACAGTATATTATGCAAATTAAAAGATACTCATGAGCAGAAATATTGCATTGATTATGAAAATGCAAAATATGTTGTATTCTCCTCCTACTGCATTTCAGTAACTGCTTAGTTACTGAATGTAACTAGGGCTCTGCTTAGTTGGCTCTTTCATAAGAACACAGACTGTATACTAACAGCTTCAAAGAAATTCAGATCATTAAAGAGTATGAAGAAACTGGGATTTGGTGTCTTCTAAGGACAAGAAGAAAATTATTAAGTAAACTGAAGGGATAGATCATCTTGAAGTGACATCTGGCAGAAGGTGGAAATGAATTACTTTGATGTCAGCAAAAGATGTAACTACAATATGACAGGATGGAATGAGCAGTGGCATACAAATGTGTAGTGTACAGGTGATTGCTTAGCTTTAGATTTGCCTATGAGCATGACACATAACATTTTATGCAACATTCTGTAATGCTATCCTTACAAAATTACATAGAGCTGACCTGCCAATAGATGCACTTTTGCTCTAGAAATTCTTGCTCACATAAAAGTGGACAATGAATGATTATGGAGCATTTTTGAGCAGATAAAAAGCCCATTTTTGTCTGCAAGGATTTGTCAAAACATAAAATTTCAGTAAATGGAAAACGGGACATTCATTCATATAGCACTGCTTCATTCTGCAAATTTAACCTGTGGTACAGGTTGACAATATAGTTTATTATAGAGCCATTTTATTTTCAAGGGGATGGGTCCTACAGGTCTGATTACTGTCAATGGCTAATGTTATGAGAGTTTTTGCAAAACCAGGTCATTCCAAAACTTCAACAGCACACGTGTTTGGACAGAATCATATTCATACCAGATGGTGCTTCTCTGTACAGCCAGTGAAGCAACTGCTCAAAGGGTATTTTGGAAATGATAGAATTATCTACCCTCATTTTCCAAAAGCTTGACCTTCAAGATAACCAGAACTTAAACTTTGTGACTTCTGGCTGTCTGGTGAGAGGCCTAGTTCCAGATTCAGAATTAAAGGCCCAGATTATGCAACACATTCATAACATGACTCGTGAGATATTCTGGTCTGTTGGAGACCATGCTGTTTATCAGTTTCGATTTCAAGAGGAAAAGGATGGACAGCTTATTAAACATATCTTTTATAAGTCTAAAGATGATTAATCTTGTTTTCATTGCTGCTGTTTATGAGATTTGCGGTCTAAAAAACAAAAACTGAATCATTATATGCTTTACTTGGAGTTTTTGGCCTAAAGATAATAAAAAACTAATTTTCCATCCAAAGTAGTACAAACCTCCCATGGTGGATGGATTTTCTATTAATAATGACACAACTTTGAATGACCTGAAAGCCATTTTTTTACACCAAAAAACTGAAACAATCAAGAAAATTGAACACCACAGGTGTTGCAATATGATACTCATGTCAAAAACTCCTTATTTTAATTCAAAATATCACTTGTAACTGAAAATCCCCTCATTATACACCTGAAAGCACTATCTATCAATATACTTTAGCTTTTATTTTTTGTCTAATCCTATATTGTTTTCCTCCTTCTTTAGTATATTCAGTCCAAATTCAAAATAATTCTAACAATCGTACTTTTTTTTTTTTTTTTTGCTTTTTTTCAAAAGTGGAATTTTACCTGTAATATTAGCCTGTGTGTGTGTGTGTGCGTGCGTGTGTAGTGTAGTGTCTAATTACATGCTCTTAATTTAAATGAAAAAGAGCAAAAGGTTGAATTGGACTAATGTGGAAATGTTGGGAAAAATAAATTTGCAAAATGTGGAATCTGGTTTTCAAAAGATGTAATTAAGAAAATAATTCTTCTATGGCAGCTATCAGTGAGTATCACACTGAATTAAGAATCACAGTTTCTAAATCACACTGAATTAGAAAGAAAGTATGAAGGCATTGATCACAAGGGGGGGGGGGACTTGTTACTTCTAGTCCAAATAGATGGTATCATTACAGAGGAAACAACTTTGAATCTGGAAATGTTAGCTTATTATAAATATTTCAGGCTTGAATCTTTAATTATAAAGAAATAGCATTTAATAAGGAGCAAAGAAATATGAAGTTTTTCTCAACCTTCTGATGTGCAATTACACATATTGCTTTTGTTACAAATATGTTATGTATATTAAATATTATGCATTTACATAAAATAAAGCAATTTCAAATGTAATATTCTATTTTAAAATAATACAAAAATTAATCAACAATTCAATTCTATATTTATAGTTTTCGGGCCCAATATTTTAAGTAGTGAGTTTATTAGCAAACAACAGATCAATGCAGAAAACAACCTCTTCAGTGACCTTGTATATCTTCAATTTGAAGAAGCAGGAAAAATTCTAATTGAGTTAATCATAAACTCAATTATATTCTTTTTGCATTTGTTTTTATTACTAAGTACAAACTTCCATAAAGTGATATATACATGATAGAAGATTACATATGAAGGTAAAATTTAAAAAAAGAATGCATGTTTTTACCTGTTTATGAGCATGATCATAAGAATTTATATGATTATCAAATTCTTGATACTTGTAATATTGTTTTTCACAAAGTTCACAAAAAAAGTTGGCCTTTAAATCAGCAAGACCTTCTTGGACAGCTTTTTGTTTTTCTTGAACAGCCTGAAATAAAACAATTTTACTTGCTCATAATTTTTTCAAGAAAGAATATAAACCCTTTCTTGATATGTTCATTTCTTTCTTTACAGATGTCTAATTCACAATTAAGAATTTTGTTGGATCGAACACCATAATTAAGATAAATTTATTTTTCCTATTCTTAACATGATTAATTTAGAAACAATTTTTACAGATATTAAATATACACAAAGTAAAAAGTTCCACGTCGTTTTCTTGCAACATTTCCCCTTAAACAATCACTGCTTGCATTCTTCATAAACATAAGAATCCTCTAAACCTGTGAACATCATTGTGGCAAAAAGCACCCTTGATTAAAGCAAAATTTTTTTAATTTTAAGCAAAAATTGACTGTTATATTGATATACCTAGTATTCGCCTTTTCTTAAGGATGTTTAAAACAGAAAACTTCAATGTAATATAAACCAACTCAATAAATGACTTTCAAAATGATACATATTCTTTAAAGAATATGCCATTAAGATAGCAACCATATGTAACATGCAAAAGTTCTATGTATTAGTAGAAATAATTCCATTAATAAAACTCAAAATTCCACATATTATCCATTGACTAAGATAAATAATGAATTATCTTTGTTAAGCTGATCTACAGAAGAAAAAAAATCTTTGATTCATACTTATCTATAAGAATATAAAGAATTAATAATACTTACCACTTCATCTTAAACAAAAGTAAATGACTAAAGAAATGAAATTTCATTAACCAGAAATCTGAGATACCAAATCAAAATATCGTAAGCTTTGAATAAAATAATGTAATAATGGGCAATTATAAAAAAAAAACTATATATAATCCCTAATGTTTGAGAAAACAGAAAAATAATTTGAATGCAGGTATTTTATACAGCATATACTTACCAAGCTCTCACAATCAGTTACAGTGGAAAAATTACAAAATTTTCGAATGCAAACACCACCAATTTTTTGTATGCATACGTAATCATCATAGTAGGGAAGAAAAAATGAAATATCAAAAGTATTTATGAAAAATGGTGATTCTAGGCAAGGCCAAAAAAGTTTTAAAAATAACAGCAGATTTTTTTTAACTGGCATCCTAATTTACACTACACTTTGTTCTAAAATAAGATTACTTTTTTCCCCCCAAATTACATGAAGCAATTTTCAGCTCTGACATAGGATATTTTCATGGCATCATGGCTGACACCATTGTTTTATACTAATATATATATATATATATATACTGATTTGAATTAGCTTCTCATTTCTTTGCCCTTTCTTATTGTTCAAGGTGAAAAATACACCTCGAACAACAGATAGTGTAATTAAATGGCAAAGTTTTATTGTCTGGTTGAACAAAAAGCTACAAAGATATTTTGTGCCTGTTGTAGAAACATCAACTAAAACTTTATGGGAATTTATTTAATAATTTGAAGAAACTGACAGCACATGTGATCAATCTTATCTAAGACAACTTTCCTTTGCTTGTTTAGTTTGTAGAAGAAGAGCAACAGGTGATAAGCAAAGGTCACAGTATATATAGAATAGGCTTATGGAATTTTTAGCATCCTGGATATACCAAATTCTATAATCTGCAAAATTCTATGTTCTGTGTCCATCATGCTTCAGTATCAGCTTTCAAATGCTACAACTGGATGGTCATCAAATACTATTGTGTTGCATTAACAATGTACTACTCTCTGCCCAGTACCATCATTCCCTGCCCAAAAAATTCCACTGTAACTCCATCTATTTATTTATTTTCACTGTGAGTATTGCATAGAAAAAAAATACATGTCATTATTAGAATTTTTTTAAAAAAATTTCTCTGAAACTGTGAGAGCATGACAATTAATTTCCACATAACTCTTGAGAGCATATCTTGTAATAATTGCAAACAAAATGTTCCATTTTTTTTTCAAGCAGCACGTTGACTAAGAACTAGTATTTTAGCTACATTTTTTCCTTTTAAATATTTAAATAAAAAAACAAATTCAATAAAAATAAATTTCTGATTTATTCCTAAGAATTTAAAAAAGCTTTTATTAATGCCAGAATTGGAAGAAGAAGAAAAAAAGAAAAAAAAGAATTAATTTTTTCATTATTATTTATCTTTCAGCCTGAATATTATAATATTTTTTATTCTTAATCTATTAGATATAAATTAAGAATTTTATTTACTAAATACATTTTGATTCCAAAATTTAATTATTTCAAAACAGGCAATAATGTTTTAAAAATTATGACAGCAATTTAAAAATCTAAGTTTTATATTTTCCCCATCATTTCATCATCAAATTAATTGAGTTTCATTAAAAAAGAAGCCATGTAATCATACATTTAGCTCTTGACAAAAAAACATTTTTAAAAAAGCTCGTTAAACTTTACTTTATATTTTTGTTGCAACTCAGCAGTATCCTGTTTTTCTGTTTCTAAAACTCTCCTCTTTTCAGTAGTTTCTTCAGCATAATCCATCTATAAAAACACTCAAAATAAGTTTCTGCTTTATGGAAACAAAGAGTTAATAGTTCTTTTATAGCTATCATAAAAAAAAAAGTGATCAACTACATAAATTATGTAGACTCAGAAATTACACACAAACTGTTTATTGCATATAAATAAAAATTTAAACAAATATATATATATAAAATAATGATGGGAATATTAAAAGTTGCCTCTTTAATATTTAAAAAATATATTATTTCAACAATAGGAAAAAGAGGACAAATCAATGATAACACTACTACTAACTGCATCTTAAAAAATTAATATCTTAATAAACAGCAATGGGTTCAATAAACAACGCATGTTCAGAATATTTTACCTAAATAAGGAGGGATTAGTCTTATTTAAAACTAATATTATACTATTATTATTTTTATTTGAAATGACAGATCTAGGTATATAAATACATAAAATTTGCGAAATATACTGACTTGCACAGTTAAAACTACAATATAAAACTATTATTAGTTTTCAAAATGTGACAAATGGAGCTCTTTCTCTTTCACGATTAAAATAAAGTATTTGATACAAAAAGGCTGGCTTTTAAATAATAAAATATAATAAAAAGTATTTAGGAGTCAACTTCTTGGGGGGGAAAACCCTCAGGCTATTACTGAAAACAGCATAGTGTTTTCTTTTTGTTTGTTAGGTTTTTTTTTTTTTTTTTTTTGCATTTATATTTAATTGTAGTATCACTTAAATTGTAAATTTCATATCTGATGGCAACTAGCAACTAAAATATTCAGCACAAAATTTTCTCAACCATGAATTACAAACAAAACTAAGTTAAGATTCTAAAGACTACATCAAATAACTCTTGTAATAATTGTTTTATCCTCCTACTCAGTACTTTAAAAAAGATAATTATACTGTGAATAATAAATTAATTATAATAAATTTAAATTATAATAAATTTTCTCATGCTTCAAATATGGCTAATTCTAGCTCATTGATGTTTAAGTCGAAATTTCTTATTGAAAAACTAATATGAAGTAATTTCATGAAAGGCACACATCATAAATAGATTTTAACAAAATGTTTCTGAGAAATAAAATGTATTGCATTAACTAAATAAAATTTAATAAAATATGACTACTTAAGTGCCTCTGTTATTAACAGTTTTAATATATAATTTAAATACAAAAGAATCAATTTATAAAAATATTTCTTAAAAGACTTAAAACTAAATGCAGACAGGCTTAGAACAACAAACCCTGAACTTCATAAAATTATAAATTTTCCAAAACATAAATACCAAGAAATAAAATAACTATTACATAAAGAAATTGATCAACCACAAGAATGATAAAATTCTATTACAAACAAGTGAAAATGTGACATACAATATTTTATAAATTTCAAATGCATAATATAATCATATGATCATTTTAATATAAAATTATTTACACTGCTAACCAGTTAGAAAAATATTATCTGGTTGAAAATGCAATTTGAGGAAACTTTCGAAATACAGCGCATTTTTTATGTAATGGGTTGTTGCAAATGTAATAGCCAATTAATGATGACAGATTTTAACTAGTCGTTAAAAAAGCAAGTATTAAGTCCATGATAAATCTTAGTACATTGTTAGGATTAAAAAAAATTGGTGCATGAAAAATATATGTTTCATTCAATAAGAATGGACATTAAAGAACATTACATCAGATTAATCTAAAACCCAATCAATGAAAATTGTTATAAATGTAACAGTTCAATTAGAAAATTCTGCAATGAATGTAATAAAAAAATATTATATAGATAATAATGCATTTTAGGGTGAAGCTACTAATAAAAAATCAGCTGTTTGTTGGTATGCAAAATTTAACTCAGAAAACTTGAAGCGACAAAATTTGTACTGTAACAATCCTCCATTATCTCTGAATTAAAATGAATTAAGATTTAATCAAATGATATCTACAGACGCAGTATATTCACAGTTTTTTATAGTATAAAACATTTAACCACAACAAGAAAAATAAGAAAGTTCATAAGTTGTGTACACCATACGTAAATAAAAACAAATAATAATGTTTGGAAATGCCTTTTAAAAAAAAAAGAAAAAGAGGATCAATCAAATCATCTGATGAAATGAATATTCCAAGGTGATTAGACATGCTTGTCAAAATGCGAGAAAGAAGAAAGCAAAAACAAATTTCTGTTCAACGAAATTTACTTCTTAGAGATCTGCTGGTGTAATTCACTATTTATTTTCTAATTTAAAATGAAAAAATGCTGCTCAATATTATCATATGCACAAAAAATTATACTTTAAGCAATCAAAAGTGGATAGGCATGGATTTCTATAGCGTCAGGTAAGAAATTCATTACCTTAACACTGAAAGTCAACAATTTGAAATGAAAATTGTGCCTACATTTTATTATTGCAATATTTTTCTTTAATTCACAAACACCTCTTTATTCCTTATGTTTTCAATTGCCCTTAAAATCAACTACATCATGCAACAACCCAATACAAACAATATAGCAATTAAACTTTTAAAAAAAAGAAAAGCAAAACAGAATTTCCACTGAAATTCAAAGGAGATCAAAAATTTCAGCATATTAAGTTTCTTTAAAAACTTTCAAATGGAAGTACTATAAAAAGAATCAATAAAAAAGCAATAAATGTAATATCCAAGATTTTTCACACAAAAGAACTTGTAATAATACTTATAAAGGGAATTTGCAATAGAAAATTTATATTTTCTTACACGACTTTTTCTTATTGAAAAATTAATATTCATTGGTCTCAAATGTGTACCAATTATTTGTCAGATCATTTTCTTTCTTTTTTTTATTTATTTAAATGCATTTTAAGCACTTACATTTTGATAATTCTTATTATAACACTTAAACAACAAGATTACAATCATGAAATGAACTGTAATAAAATTTGAAAGAAAAAAAAAAGATGAATAATCCTTTTTTCTTCAAATAAAACATTCTTGCTCTGTTTATAATAGTGATACATTCTATTTAGCATTCGTTAATTTTCCCAGTAAGTATATGAAATGGCTGAACGATTGAGTGGTTATACCTCAGGAATGATTGGAATGGTGGTGATATTCTTGTTCCTCATAAATGAGCACTTACAGCTCAAGAGTAAGCTTCGAGGCTTCAAGCTCAAGGAGCACAAAAAATTTCACTTCGCACATTGACAACAGTTGGTCTCATCCCCTACCAGACAAGTTAGATGAATGATTTTATGAACAACTTTCAACATACACAATGAAAAAGGAAGAGAACAAAATTCTGCCTAGTAGACACTCTTTGGTAAAAATTTATACACAAATTAATCTTAATCATAACTAATTTTAACTAAATATTTGTATTTTTAGAAGGATTAAAACAACACAATATAACATTTATTTGAAGGATAAATTTGTAAATAATTGATTACATATTAAAAAAACAATAAACACAGACAAAAATATTAAAAAAGAAGCTATAAAAGAAAATTATTAAAATTTGTATTCATCATAATCATTATAAGAAAGTATTAAGTGGAAAGCATTTCATTAAAAATAAAAATCATAATTCCGAAAACCCAAGTGTCGAAAAATGCTTGATATTTTGCATAAAATCATGAAATAAAATCAAGATAATACAAGTAAATACGGGGAAAATATGTCGAAAATTTCAATTTTTATATATTTTGCTTTGATGTTTATTGTTGCACAATTTTTAAATTATGTGATGAAATTTTCACTAATTAAACATATAAAAAATCAGAGGTGAAGGTGGGGGAAAGGAAGGAAATCAAACAAATAGAAGAGTTTAATTTTTATGGTTTAATTAAATAAGCATTTACATTTAATTAAAATATATATTTATGCATATTTTTAATTTCCATAATCTTAAAGCAATAAAATTTTCAAGATGTACCAACTGGAAAATTAAAATTGCTGAAACCAATGCTTTAAATCTTTTTTTTTTTCCCCTAATTTCTTTGCTAATATCTGTACTAAATTTAAATTTGGTGGAACTTACTTTGAATGGAGAAACTTACTTGATTCCATTTAAGATTACATAAAACCTTCATGTATTTCAAACATATATGTTTGAATTTTTCTATACTAATAAAACTTACTTTCTTAGATTATAAACCGAATTTAAACAGAAATGAGTAGTTTTATGAGCATATCAGATGCAGGAACAGAGAAGTTTTGGAACTCGGCATGAAAACATGCACCTTGAATAACTAATTTTACTCACGCTACTTTCCTTGTATAAATTAGGAAAGAAATACCAATTAAAAGCTTGCAGGCAACAATAACCTTATATTCTTTTAGGAAATAGGTAAAATAAATTGGCTACATGAAATCTTAACTAATAATGAATTAGAGGGTTTTTTTTTTCTTTTTGCATGCTGTTATATTTCAATACACTAAATTAATGTTGGGCAGTACACTAGTAAACAGAATTGATGTGGTTGACCTTAATAATCTTTAGGCAACAATGTCGTACCCACACAACAATTTTAACATTCTTGAATTTACTTTAGTGCATCAAAACTAAATATTAATGCATCAAAATAAACATATTTACCAACTAATCACTGAAAAATAATTTTTAGCAAAGAAAAATGTTTCCTGCAATGCAAACAGCACAATTAATTTCTGCTGATTTCTTACTGAACAGTTCATTTGCATTGCAAATTAAAGTTACCTCCATCTCCAATCGTCCAAAGCCCATTATGTCCTCCTTCAAGACAATAGGGAGAGGATCAAGGCGACCTAAAGTGTCATGAAATAACTATGAAAGCAAAAGATTGAATGTAACCACAAAGAAACATAATATTGCAGAACAAATAGTACAAAGTAATATACAAAAACTTCAATACACAAAGTAATATACATTGTGTGTTTAAAAATTTAAAGACACAATGTAAAACAATTGCAACTCTTAATGTCTGACCAATTTTAAGTGATTTCAATTATTAATCAAATTGTTAATTAGTAATTCTCCTTTAATTATCTTCATCAATAAAACATAATATATATCAATTTTATTTAATAATTTTAAACTTTATCTTTTCAGTTTCAACAAAATAAAAATAAAAAGTCTTTATAAATTTTCAAAAATTAGATACATTTTTTTCCAACATAAACAAAAACTTATGATTTGAAAAAAAAAAAGATCTCGTGACTATTTCGGGATGAAAAAAATACTTAATAAAAGAGTGTATTAATATGCTATTTCACTTATCATAAAAATTATATCTGTTATTTAATAGAAACAAAAGGAAAATGCTTTCATCTTGAGAAAAATTTAATAAATAAAACAAGTCATTTATTTATTTATTTTAAAGAAAAGTGAAATTTTACAACAAGATAAATATTAATTATGTGCTTCTTGCGTTTGTCCAAAAAATGTCAGGAAAATAATCACTATTGTTAAAAAATAATACGTATTACATGAATAGTCTAAAAAAGTATTATCTGCCTCTCCCTGCTTAAAATAGTCAATCAGATGTGGTAAGGCATTGAATACCTTTCATAGCATTATTGAAAAATAGTTACAGAATGATGATATTTGATGTGAATTTAAAGCTTTTTGCTTAATCTATCATGTGATTATTGGTGATTTTTTTGGTTTAGTGTGTTTAGTACAATTTCAGTGCATCTTTTTTTTTAACCAATCAAAAATGTGTCTAATCTAAAAAATGTGTTTCTTTACAAAATATTAATTTCATTTTCATAACTCATTCAGTTTTAATTTGCAAAAGAATGAGCCTTTTCATCTATTTGAAATATTATGCCATTAAACATTTAATTAAATGTGACTAGTTGGCAAGAATCAATACAAAAATACAAAAGTTGTAATTCATCAGAGCATTTATTACTTAAGCTTCAAAGTACATAAAATATAATTATTTACTTCATTCAGATCATTTTTAATAATATATGTATATGTATAGTACGAAATGTTTAGAAATTAGCTATTGGGACCTGGTTAGAATAACATCCTGTATATATAAACCATGTTTGCCTCAAATATTATGTAATTATTGAATTAATAATATAGATAGTATAAAATTTAACTATATATATTTTCCTACATTTGTTTTTCTAGAAAATATCATGCTTCATGTTTATTTCATTTCATGCAGACGTATGCTAAAAATTAAATATAGTGGGATCAAATATGAAAAGGGAATGCAATTTTTTAAATTTAGTTGCCAGAAAGAATTAACTTTTAATTTGAGCTTTTATCAATTGATACACCACAATAATAAAGTCTAATGTTTCCCATTTAAGTATAATGTATTCATGCAGATTACATTTTATTTTATATGAAATATATTATTCAAAACTATTAACATTAAAAATTACATATTTTTTAAAGCATTATAACTTACATATTTTATAGACTTCATAACTTTTTACTACAAAACAGAAAAAAAAAAAAAAAAAAACTTAAAATCTAAGAAATTGATATGACTGAGATCTCTAAAAGAGTGGACCTAAATTTTGCTTGATTTTTAATTAAATAAAATTAAAAAATTCTGGTGCCCACATTCTTGACAAATGAAATAAGCATGTTCCCATTTTGGTAGTTTTAAGTTAAATAGTCTAGACTGAAGACTGCATAGATAATCATTTTTATAATAAATAGAGATAAATCATTATAATGATAAGAATTATACCATTAACCAAAAGGTTGCATTTATAAGCACTGTAATGAGTAAGTGAATGTAATGAAATATTTTGGAACTAATTAAACTTTTCATAATTAATAGAACTAAGATTATTTTATAATTTATTTATTTATTCACAAGGAAGCTAATAATATATAATTAGCCACCTTATCTGCCAACTTGGAAATCCATTACTAAATTTTTTACATATTGAAAAAGAAATATTTATCCATTTTAAATGTTTTTTACTTAACTAAAAGGTAATAATTAAATAAATAAACTAACAATTTAAAAGGGTAATGTAAGCACTTTTATGTAATAATAAAATTAATTTAATCTCCTTTTAAAATTTTTAGAAAAGTGCGCTAAAATGGGTTCAGAATCAAATGATATCAATGCTTTAAAAAAATTGTTAATCAGGAGTGTAAAAAAAAAATTAATGTTCTTAGCTCTAGTTTTAAGCATTTTGATAGAAATGTGTAACAGCTCTTCACCTTTACACAAAAAACTAAAATGTAAATGCATCAGAAAATTTTGTATAGTCAAAAAAAAAGCAAAACTCATTTTTTAGAACACAAAAATTCTAATAATAATGTGAAAGATAAATATAGAAAATCAGAAACATTCACACATTTCCTTATCAATAATTCGTCTTAAGATCTTTCTTATCAGCTAAAGTTATGTAATTTTTATATCTTTTTATAAATTCAAGAATGAATGGCTCAGGTAGTAAATTAGATGACATGTGACAGCTCTTGTATATTTATTTTTATAAACTTAGGTAATAAATTTAGAGAACTTCGTTCAAAGGAAAGAAATTAAAATTTGAAATTCAATCACTTTTAATCTTTTCCATTATATAAGATGACTCTAAAGTCAATTAGCTTGAAATATGTGTTTTGTTATATCCACATTTACATAAAATGACCTATATTTTCTACAACGTTTCACAATTAAAGAATCAACAAATAGATACAGAAATAGCATACATGCAAAGATTGATTTAAAGTATCGTTGCCCCTATAATTAAATATGCAGTCATCCAGTTAAAAATAATTAAAAAATTCCAGTTAAAAAAACAGAAATTAAGGAATAATAGAGGTGTACTTCACTTTTATAATAGTTAAATTTTAAAAAATTAACTGCATGGTAAATTTTTTAAAGCATGAAAAAATAATTAAATGCTTCGACATACCCTGTTCAGCACGGCCTAAGCCTTTACCACTACTCCATCCTTGCTTCTGAAGTAACTGATAACCAAGATTATCCTGAAGAAAAAAAATATATATATTTAATAAAATATTCTGCAAATATATGACAAATGATATAAAAAAATAAATAAAAGCTATGGAATTTTATATCTATATGCACTTTTACAGGAAACCTAATTTACTTCATATGTTTACTATAAAACAAAAACACAATACTAAACTGATTCATATGCATGGAATGCAATTTAAAGATGAATTTGGATATTTTTTTAATGGGTCACACAAATTATGCTAATGCATAGATTACCAGTTAAGATTCCTCTACATTAATTAAAGTATTTAACAATATTATTGAAAAGAGAAAACTTATATACACAATTTGGCTCTTGACAAGATGAATTACCACATTATCAGCATTTTTTCAGGAATCACACACTAAAGGGACCCAAAAAGTGAATAAGTTAATATTTTAGCTTGAGTTAAAACAAAATTTATTTACCATGTACCTTCAAAGACAGTATTATTAATTTGCTAATGCAACACTGTTATATTAATTGACATTATTAACAGCTTAGTGTAATATTTAAAAGTTAATTTAATGTAAAATTTGACTCTTCATTTCATAAATTTTTGCAATTTAAAAATTACAAATATTTAAATTCTAATTTTCTACCAGAAATATATATATATATATATATATATATATATATATATATATATATTCATCCAAAGGTGATAATTCAATAGAAATTTTATAGTTAAAAAATGAGAATATGACAAAATTAAAAGCATAGACTGACCTGTGATATAGGTTGTGTCATAGACGACTGTTCCAGTTCCAATAATCCATCATCATAACTGTCAATATTTTTGCTCTGAAATATAATATCTTGAATTAAATAAAAGTTTGAAAATTATTCAAAAATATGTAGCCATAAAGAAACTTCCAAGCAACTGAAAGTTGAACTTTACTGAAAAAAAATAATTCGCTACACTTCAAATTATTGTATGAATATCCAAATGTTTTCAATTTATAATCGATGTTTCAAACAGAATTTGTCAATCCCTAAAAAGTTCCCAATGTGTATGAGCTGTGAAACTGGATATAAAAATTTCTGCACAATAAAATTCTTCCCTTACGGAAAATTTCTTACAATATACTTTCAATAAAATAACTTTAAATTCAAAATGCTAATTCTAAATTTGACAATTAAAAATTCAAATATGATATTTAGCATAGCTCTGAAAAAGTATTTTTTGGAAAAAGCTTTATTTAAGAGAAGTAAAAAAAAGAGGGTATTTATATATTAACTGAATACCAGCAATTAATTGCCAACTATGCCATGTTATTCTATTAACTATGTTTTACACTGAAATGTGATTAACTCTTAAGTTCATCTATCATTTGTAATTAATATATAATAACCAAAAGATAAACAAAGATAACATGGATTGATAAAAAAAAACTTATAAGATTATAAGAGCTAACAAAAAAATTTCAACTTGCCAAATGGAGAAAAGAAAAAAGTTATTGAAGAATAGTGAGATTACTTAATACAACTATCCTACACATTCAGTGAAACTACCCAGCAGAAAATAAAAAATGGCAAATTAATCAAAAACAATAATTTGATTCACATCATTGCCAAAAACCTTCTTTAGAAATCTCACACATAGTTGAGATAAGGTCCTTTTTAACTCATTCCGTATGGAATTAATTAGAAAAAGTAAAATTAATGTTGTTGTTGATCAAAATGCAAAATCATCTTCTACCATAGGTTGCAATTAAAAATTTTTTAACAAACCTTTCTCAGCTTGTTGTTAATATATATTAAAAATTAAGTACACCAAATAAGATACATATCCTAATGACACACCAAACAAGATATATCTCCTAAAATAAATATATAAATATCACTTTACAGTCGCATAACAGAAAAAGTGATAAAATACAACAATTTTCCCAACAACACTTACTGTATAAATAAGCAAACTATAAGCAACTGTACTAATAAAAAACTCTTCATAAATACCCAATTCATCATAAAAAATTGTTTAAGACAAGACATTAATTTTTTTTTATTTGCAAATATAATAACTGCATAAAGCATTTCCTTTTATTTTGTTTCAACTAAATGGACGAATCAAATAAAATAAGTTATTCTAGTATAAATGCTTATTTTAAATTTGCAATGTTCAGTATTTGATTACTGGATTTTGTATATTTTTTAGGTAATATTAATTAGTAAATTACTACATTATATATTTCCTGCCTGAAATAATACTCTTTCAAAAATGATAATTTAAGGAAGATTTTTAAAATATTTCAAACGTACTGTAAATTCACATTTTTTAAAAAATATTTCACTAATATTCAGTACAATTATACAAACATATTTATTTTTACATTTGCCATTAGTAGAGTCATAACTTTTGTTTAACTTGAAAGATGAAGCCATTTCTTTAACAATACTGTTAAATGCAAATATTTTGTAAGGAAAGTTATAGGCATCTTGCATAGGGCATATTATCAACTTGTTTCACAAATGCAAACAAAAGAAAACTCACAATACAAAATTAATCATTGCATGTATTGATTAATTTTGTATTGTGAGTATGCTTTTTTTTTCAGATCTACTTTCATGCAAATAGATAAGTTAGTAAGGTAAAAGTTGAAGTAAATATTTGAAGTTATTTAAGATATTTTGTATTCAATCTTATGTTTTGTCATGACAACTAACTACTTCAATTGATAGCAAGCATTTTATTTCTATTATTAGAAACTGAGGCTAATTTATAACACAAAATTACGTAAAGAAATCCTTACAAATTTGAATTATATTTTTAAATGAAAAAAAAATTACAAAAATTCGATTTAAAACAGTTATATTGCCTAATTTGTTTAGATCTCAGCATCTGCAATTATTTACTTTATATGCCTAATAATTGAAAATCAATCAAGCTATAACAACTATCATGAAAATAAAACAACAAGTAAATAATGATAACAAATCACACATAATGATGTGAATTTTCGATATGATAATCAACAAAACTTTGTTTGCCGCGAATCTCCGACTACAAATAAATGACTTTAGGGTAAAATATAAACAAGTATGAAATACCTCATAGTCCCGGTCCTCATGAAAACGATTATACCTTTCCGACATTGTACTAATTAACACTTAAAAAACAACAGATGAATAAAATATTGCATTAAATTATTTCTAAAAAAATCATAAAACATTAGCAGCAGGACATAAACACAAAAATGAAATCTCTATCAATCTATTCATTTCACTTCAAAAATTTCCCAGTATTAAAATTTTTTTTAAAAAATGTTTGTATCCGATTGGACCAAAGTTGTGTGGTAATAAAGTTTTAATATTTGACATGAGTTCCGAAAAAAAATCCGTACATATTATACAACAATAATCATCCTGTAAGTGAAATCCATCCCATCTATTGAAATAGTATGAAGATTGATTTGAGATGAATTATAACCAGATGGTGAGACACAATATTCATCTCATCATCCGGTTTTAATTCAGATTTTACCATTAAAAATTCAAATATGCTTATCTCTATCGTCCCATTCTACCAAAAAAGAAAGAGTTTCTGAGGCTTCAAAAATACAAATTTGATTAATGATGCATTTTATTTCTCTAACCATGCTACACCTTTGGCGTAGGTGTTGGCGGAATTGTGCCAATACGGAGGTTGAATTCCGACTAGGATCGAACCTGCGATGTTCGGGTTTGAAACCCAGTAGCTTATCCACTATACAAAAATGGCCATCAATGTTTAGTGGTAGTTACTGGCTTATTAAGATGTCACCACAATACTCCCCTACCAGTGAGTTCGCTAGAGAGACGAACGATTTTATTGCACCAAGCGTTATGGCTAGTGTACGAGTGTTGCTGCTGCGTCAAGTGAGTCTGGCGATTTTGCATTGGTGCGTCAAGTGAGTCTGACGACTTTGCATTGGTGCGTCAAGTGAGTCTGACGACTTTGCGTTGGTGCGTCAAGTGAGTCGGACGACTTTGCGTTGCTGCTGCGTCAAGCGAGTCTGACGACTTTTTGTTGCTGCGTCAAGTGAGGCTGACGACTTTGCGTTGCTGTTGGAGAGATGGCGCCAAGAGAGCTGTTGAAAATTCATCACGTCCGGGTCACCAATTTGGCGAAGGTGTTGGCGGAATTGTGCCAATACGTAGGTTGAATTCCGCCAAGGATCGAACCTGCGATGTTTGGGTTTGAAATCCAGTAACTTATCCACTATACAAAAATGGCCACCAATGTTTAGTGGTAGTTGCTGGCTTATTAAGATGTCACCACACACCTATGAATGTTGTTCACGCAATACTATTCAATAAGAATTTAAGGCATTAAAAAGAGATTAGATATTAGGATCAATTTCCTATAAAAAACTCTCCATAGTTTTGAATTTGTGTGCGGGGGGGGGGGGGAATTATTTAAAGATACTGTAGCGGATTGTAGTCACCAATGTGGCAGTGTTTTGCATTGTGGAGGTACGCCAATGCGGAGATTGAATTCCACCAACGATCGAACTCGTGACCTTACGATTTGAAGCCGCGTAACATATCCACTAAAAAAAGTTATCACCTATGTTCAGTGGTTGTTACTGGCTTATTAAGATACCACCACAATTCGAGTCATTCCATATGATTCCACATCAAAGATGTTCATCATTCCTATCAATGTTCATCAAAGGAGCAGAGCAGTACCATGAATCCATACCCATTTCTACTACGTCTGAAAGTAAAAAGAAAAGCAAAACTTTCTTTTGGATGCAAAAGCTTTCGAAACGGATGTATCAAAATCTCCTGATTAACCTACATTAATCGATATTCCACGTCATATCACTGTTACCTATGAAGAAAATTAGTGGTTCGGATATGTTTTATAAGAAAATGAAGATTTCGATGAAAAAAATATAATCTTCCTTCCTCCATTTGCATCATCTTCATCATCTCTTATCCAAGAAAGGCTGATACTCTATAAATCTCAGATATGGATGATTTTACAAAAGTAAATCCTTTAAATGGTTATTCTGACAAAAATAAACCCTGTAAATGGACTTATATTCAGTTTGACATTGACGTAGACTAAAAAAATGAAGCTTTTTCAAACTTAAAATTACAAAGAGGTCCTATTAATAGTACGATTTTTTAAATATACTAATGAAATATTTATATCAGTATTTATGTTTATTTTCATAAAGATGTCGATATTAACATAACGGTATTAATTGAAATTGATTCAAAGTTGAATTAATAGAAAAAGTATTAATTTTTGACTGGATGGAGCCATTATCATTCCAAATTTATAATTTGTGATGCGATTGACAACAATACAAATTATTCGTGGAATTAATTTTAAAACTTCAAAAATATGTACTTTCTAGCAAAAAATCAAATTGGATTTTAAGAATTTTTTCCTAATCTGAACCTAGTTAGTGTAGCATATCATAACAAAGAAAATGCAAAATTTCTGTAAAATGATACCTATCCCATATCTCTAGTTCTTTAAGGAAATTTCTTCAAAAATTCAAAAAATTGCCGTTCTATATTTTTATCCTCATTTAAGAGAACTTTAGAGATTCGCAGCTAAAAAACGACTTGACATATCTAAATAAAATTTTATATATTTCCAAGTCTATATTAATATTATAACTAATTTCAAGAAAATCTAGGTTTAAACTTTATGTTGAGTTGGTATGGAATGGCCGACTGAACACAAATAATAGTTTAAAATAAGATCGAAGCAGCGAAAAATAATTAAATAAAATACTTTTTTGTTTTTAAAGTATCAATAAAAGGGTATTAATATTATTTTTATTAAATTCATTTTGTCTATAAATCAATGCTGCATATTTTTTGAAAAGAACTTGTAAAATACAAAGCATCAAATTTTAATCCTCAGGATGGAGTAGTTATATTAAAATATGTATCAGTGATATCATTTCATTTTTTAAAGCAAAGTTATGATTAAAGGTTTTTGGAAGCAGCACTTGGTACACAAATAACCAAAATATATGCAAGTTTAAAAAATGTTCCTGGCTTAATTTATAATTTTTTTAAAGTGAAAATCCTTGAAATATTTATTAAAATATTAATAGCTTGACTAAAAAATGAAAATATAAATATAAAAAATCGTAAAATATTTTAAATAAATGTTTTAATTTAAACATTTTAAAATATGTAGCTATATACATATTTAAAATATAACTGAGATATATAATGTCCCAAGATTTAAAGCAGAGGATTTCTTAATACTTGAACTTTATTTAAGTTGCTTCATTCTGTATTTGTTTAATTGAAAAATAAAAAAATCCTTTCTAGATAATCAGATATTCAAAAAAAAAATCCGAGTAAAAATTCAGTTAATCGCAAAAAAACCTTATTCTGGAATTAGCGATTGTGTGATATGAAGTAAATAATTATCACTTAGATAATGCAAGTTAGGTGGGTCCAATGTATTCCAAGCATATTACGCTGGTAGATACTGTCGTGATATCTTAATAAGCCAGATAACATCTACGGGATTGAGCAATTGCTTTTGTCCTGTGGTTATGTTACCAGGCTTCAGATCCAAAGGTCCCGAGTCTATCCCGAGAACATAACACCTCCCACAATGGTGACCCGGATGTGAACCTTCATGCAACTGTCGTGGCGCCATCTACTCTCAACCAAAGTCGTCAGTTTAGTTTAGTCATATTAACGTCCCATTTAAAGCAACACGAGGGCTATTTTGGGACGGACCTCGTCATTTTGAACCACGATCAGATGACGAGGACGACACCTGAAATGGCACCCCCTCTCCACACCACACTACACCAGCGGGAGGACGTCTGGCCTGACAGATTTAACGTGCAAGAGACCCCCTCACACGACGGATCTTCGGTGGAATCGAGTTTCGAACCTGAAACCCTCCGGCTCCGAAGTCGAGACCTTACCACCAGGCCACCGCGGCCCCCCAAAGTCGTCAGACTCACTTGACGCAACAATTCACGCACTCTCGCCATAGCGCTTGGCGTGACTAAAAAAGCTCACCGCTCGCCAAACAAAGAAAGGTACGGCGCGTTAGACACAACAGCTACATACAGCAACCACATACAGCTACATACAGCAACCACATACAGCTACATACAGTTTGCCCGCTCACTGGAGGGTGAGTCTGTGGTGATATCTTAATAAGCCAGATAACATCTACGGGATTGAGCAATTGCTTTTGTCCTGTGGCTATGTTACTAGGCTTCAGATTCAAAGGTCTCGAGTTCTATTCCGAGAACATAACACCTCCCACAATCCCAGTCATTGTTCGTCTCTTTTCATATGAAGGAATATAGAAGTTTGCAATGCTGTTTCACTTATTTACAAAAATGTTTTTAGAAAAGGATGCTTTCTTTTTCAACTCAAAATCGTTCGAATGAGTCAAACTTCTTTATAATTTCCTAACAGCCTTAAAAGCGAAATATTGATTCCTCAAAAGCTATAAATTGCCTATTTTGTGCTTGTGCATTTTGAGGCTTCGAAAACTCTAAACCAATCGAACATTATGAATAAATGAAAATAAATTGAAATAAAAAAAACTTGAAAATAAATGAAATTTATTCCTGGTATCTAAGTATATAAATAAATATTTAAAAACATATTTCGGACTTATTGATAGTTGTTGAATTTCTGAGATTCTTTCTCTTTAAAGCTCTGTTATTTTGAATCTATTGCTCCATTTAGAATTAGTTTATTTTAATAATATATTATGAAACAACACTCTGAAAATTGATTTTTACTTGAATTCCTGTACGTAATGAGCTGCAAGCAATGTACTTTTGTGTTTCAGAATTGTTAATATATAGTTAAGAAAAACTCGCTAAAATACTAAAGTAATTCATTGAGAGTTTAAGTAATAGGTTCTCAAAATAACGTTATGCCATACAACAACCAAAAACTTTGAAGCTGCAATCATAAAAATTATACTTATACATGCATATTTTTATTTCCGATAGTATATATCAAGAAATTCCGAATTCATGAGCATAACGAAAGGAACGAATACCTTTACAATTTTGTTATCGCTTGATAAAATTGGTGTCAATAACTTGAGTAGAGATATCTTTTTCCAATCACCTGATAGAATTAATTAATATGGTTTATTAACTTCCATGTCAAAACTTTAATGTTACAGAAACCGATATTTTTTAAATAAATTCGATGTAGCAAGCCTTCCTATCCATGTGTATCGAATATCATTCCAAAATTCACAGTAGTACTTGAGATATACTTGTGGCAAATTAAGTAAGTCACAGATTACTAGAAGCAAAGAATTTTTCTCTTTTACTCATGTAAAAGTTTAGAAAGAATAATCAATACGATTCATATTTATTCTTAACATTAGCATTAGTTTTGTATAGTTGCTGTGCTTCCTCCACAAAGTCAACGGGTCCGCAGTAATGAACATATGGGTATATAGTCAATAGGTCTCAATAACAAATAACTACGTTTATTAATAGGAATGCACAAATTCGCAGCCAAGACGTACACAAACAATTCACAGCAGCACTACTAAGAAGCAAAACCCACAAATAGCCATCGATTATAAATAAACACAACAATACACAAACTGCCAGACTGAATTTGGCAGGAAGAGACAATTCCCGTAGCTATTCATTAAAGTCCTTCCAAACGTCTGCTATTCATCATTGTCTTCTTAATTTAACTATACTCATTGTCACTAGTATAGGACTATCACTATCACTACTATGGGACTATCTACTCAGACACGACTTGATGCTACTTCAATACAAAACTACTAAATTTAGTGTGTGACTCGGTTTTCAAAACACTAACCGCTTTAGATCCACAATGATTTAGGGATTGCACTTCGCTCGACTGATTCAACTAATTCGCACTGACTCACAGAAGGTTCTGGAAGAATTAGCATAATTCGCCTCTTATTGTCTCTATCATCGAAATTCCTGAAGATTCTAGAATCATCTATTTTATTACTAAAGGGTTAACAAGCTCGGGAATCATTGATCCAGCCTCTAACAGAGCTGTTTCTAAAACTATCCTTCCTATGATGGTATTGGGAAGCAATATAACAGATTCATAATGATACATCATACTTTTATTTAAATATTAATCGGAATTAGCATCGCTTCTCTCGGACTTTGATAAAACTAATGCCCATACCACCCACTACCTTGATGAATTAAACAGAATTAAAGAACTCCAGTTTGAAAAAGAAACTCTTCAAGACGATATTTTTTTATTCGGCCCGTGATAAGTCCAAAAATGCCACATACACAATGCAAATCTGATATTATGATGGATCTAGAGATTGCATCTGATAATACTCCAAAAATGAAGAGAAAAAATTCAATAGATAAATCCATACAGGAAGAAACAAATTCATGAGCCAAAGACCGAGGGCTATTAGTTTCTCCTAGAAAATCTGCTAAAAATCCAAAACCTTTAGAAAACAGCAATAACATCCCTACCAACAATAAATTTGAAGCCGAAAATGAAGAAAGAAATAAAGTTCCATTATTAACCTGAAACTATCTGACCATTAAAATATCACTCTACAACAACTGCATAAATCCTTCCCAGAAGCGGCAAATCGATTGATAAATAATTTTTATTTCAATACAGTCATCAACTGACGAATAAAGCACTCAGATAATCAAATTCCTGGATGAAGCAAACGAAGAATATTTCCTTTCCGAAAGGGAAGAAATCGGGCCAATTACGGGAATTAAAAAGGGATTACCAGGCAGCACAGGTAAAGAAGAAATTAAGATGGCACTGGAAGAGAAAAATTATGCAGAATAAAGAATCTCCCAGTTAAGAAACTACAGAGAGAAGAAGCTATACTCCATATTCCTCCAAGAATCAAGAAAACATATCAAGAAATATCAAAAAATAGAAATCAAGAAAACACCCATCGCAGAAAAACATCTACAACGAAAAGAGCATGCTGCACTTGAGAATAAAAGTTGAAACTTATAGGAAGAAACTTACAGCCATAATTTGCTTTAATTGTGATGGATTTTCTACTAAGGAAGAAACTGAAGATTTGATTTGATTTGCTTAGAGTTTTATGGCGCAAGAGCCATGATGTTGACCATACTGCGCCAAAAGAGAAACTGCAAAATGTGGGGGTTCCCACAAAATAAGAGAATGTGACATCAAAAAGAAAATCCTAGATTAACTGCAACGAAATTAGTCACCTTTCAGCTTGGAAAGGATGTAGAAAATACCCTCAATTGATATACAGATCAGGACGTCCTCCTATGCTCAAATTGCCAAGCGATGGGAGCACGAACCTTTAAGTCCTCTCCCCCCCCCCTCGATCAACGTATTAAAATATCAAGGATCTCCAACACCCTTCTCAAGAAATAAGACATCACTCCACTTTGAAAGACCATACATCCGCTAAACTTAATGACCTAAAAGAAATTAGATATATACTTAAAACATTCCCTAGACATAAATGCAACTAAATTAGCAAAGAAAATAAAAGATCCTGAGGAGAAGAAGGTAATCATCCTAAACGTACTCCTAGAATAGCTCTCCAAGTCCTATCCATCCATCTCAAAGAAACTCCATTCTGATTGACTAACCAGAAACAACGTTTTATCCAGCTCCAGAGACCATGCAAGGAGCAAGAATCTCTCTTTACCTTTCCACAGACTGTTTCAACCCACCACCTACACCTCTGACGACAGACCGTTCTGATTGGACGCCACCTCACCTATACTCCTGGCCTCACAGCTTTACAAGTTCTGGCTTCACTCTTGCTTCGGTGGTCATGCAATGCAGACTGTTCAGCACTCTCCGAAGATCAGGGTAACATATTGACCGCTAGGCTCTACTTATTCTGTTATTACAGGGGATAAGCCCCTGTCTGGGCTAGGCTCCCCGGTATTCTAACCCACATGCTGGGTCATCAATCGTGTAATTCTAACGCAGTGGTTTTGAATTGATCTTGAATAAGTAGTCCTGGCGAGTGATCTAAAAATCGAGCTAAATCTAGAAGAGACATAGGAGTAGTTTTAACCCTCTGGAGAGGACGTAGAGCAAGGCTCCGAGAACTCCCTTTCCCGCTGAATCTTGTCTGGCCGATTTGTGTGCTCTGAACGTTGTCACTACATAATTTCTACGTGTGGGATACTGTCTACTGTAGAGTGCTATCCTGTGTATTCGTCTCGGCTGTATACTCATCTTTGTGCTGTCCTGTCTTCGTGCGTAAATAAACGTTGTAGTTTTTCTACTGAAGCTTGCTGATTGTGTTTCTCGTTCTATACTAAACTAAATGAATCCGAAGGTGGTGGAATTCCGTAACAATATTTAGGCAAATCGCTCCACTGATACTGTCAAGCTTATTCAGCTAACTTTTATCTTTTATATACTTCATTTTGCAATCAAAATAAATCGTTACAATCAATGCCCTAAAATTATAAGACCTTTAGAGATTTATTGGTTGGAATTGTGCCAATATGGAGGCTGAATTCCGCCAAGGATCGAACCTGTGATGAAGTCACATTTTGAAGTCACGTAACATAATCATTCGACAAAAGAGATCACTAATGTCTAGTGGTTGTTATTGGCTTATTAAGATGCCACTACAATACTCCTCTACGAGTGAGTTGTAGAGAGACAAACGATCTTATTGCGTCAAGCCTTATGATGAGCGAAGAGTGATTATTGCGTCAAGTGAGTCTGACAACTTTGAGTTGTTTGCGTTTGCTGAGGGTAGATGACGCCACGACAGCTGTTTGAAGGTTCATTGTTCAAGATCATCGATGGGGCGATGGCATTGACTGGAATTGTGCCAATATGGTGGCTGAATTCCGCCAAGGATCGAATCTGTGATATTTGTGTTTGAAGTTGCGTAACTTAGACATTCGACAAAAGTAATCACCAATGTCTAGTGGCTGTTACTGGTTTATTGAGATGTCACCACAGACCCCGCAGTGTTTTACTTATATAAATTTTTACTTTCTCGCAATTCCCCCCCTCTGTGTCTGTCTTTCCCATATATCTAATATTAAATTAATGTGAAATAAAGCATAACCTGGCCATTCTCGACAGCCACGCTGTAACCCACTTCGTTATGAACAAAACTTCAAAACAAGTAAACTCTAAATAATCCGGATACCTTACTCTAAGGCAAGCAGCCAATGGGATTGCAGTTCAATGCAACCTCCACCTTCCCCCTCATACTACCACGAGGAGGCAACAGCTAAAGTCAGTCAGTGCTCAGCCACGCATCCATCAACAACCGTAAGGAGCGGAGGTAGCCCTGCATGGCGGGAACTCCCTCAAACTTGCTGGAAGGGATTGATGCCAAGCTTGTATCGTAGTTGCCGAACGCAATTAATGCAAACAGGGCATTTACAAACGATGTTGCCATTTTATCTTTTCTTTCATTTCTTCCTTCCAGTGTTTGTTTTTCACCTTATCACTTGCACCCAATGTAATAAATGTGGGATATATTTAGTCCTAAGCGATGGCAACGCGCAAGAGAGGGATGTGATGACGCTTGCTTCCTCTGCCAGACATGGAGAGTTAAGGTGGGTTCAGACAAGGCTTATTTTTGCGCGCAACAGAAGATCACACCTACTTCCGGAAAATCACGTGACCACAATGGGACGTAGGGAAATAATTGTCCCGTCGGGACAAACATTGTCTAAACTGTTCACATGATGACAGTACCCAGACAACAGTAGAGAGGCAACGGTTGTGGGCAATAATAAGCCTCGTGTGAACCCACCTTAGAAGACTTCTCGCCATATGATACGACAAAGAACGAACGCTTTACGATGATTTGATGTTGTGATGCTTTAATTTGTGTAAAAGGCGGCCAGTCTTACTTTTTCATTATTTTAAACGTTGTGCCAAGCCCCTTTGATTGTTAATTAAACAATATTTAACATCAAATTCTCATCATTACTGGTTTGGAGATGAAGACTGAAACACATAAATTGTTTTAGTTCCCTATGCCAATCTTTGAAGTTTGCATCATAGATTCGGGATCACTGTGTATTCAGTAAGCGTATATTGTAATAAGTAATATACATAAAAGATTTCTAGATGTGTAATTTAAATTAGATTCAACTGACTAATGATTATTTTTTTTAATATTTGCTTGCTAGCTTAAGGCCTTATCACACGGCAAAATATCTTCAGCACTCTCCGTCAGAAAACGACAGCGAAAGTGACGTCACTTGTGTGACGTCCCTTCAAAGTTTCACATGATTGGTTGAATTTCGTTTGCGGACAATATTTCCGGCGACATTTTCGAACTGGTTAGAAAAAGTTGTCGATTATAAAACTTGCTTCGCCGGTTTTTGAGGATAGAAACGGAAAAATGCTGACGAAATTTCACCAGGTGATAAGGCCTTTATACGTCCAATGTTAACTACAACGAAAATATTTTTATGCTTTACATTTATAAATAAATATTGCCGCATTGAAACGAAACATTGCCAAGTCTGTATAGCTGAATGGTTATGACGCTGGATTCATAGACAGGAGATCCTATGTTCGAATCCCAGTACACTTAAAATGTGTTTTTTCTTTATTTCGTGTTCCAGAAGATTCTGGTCCTTTCTTTCATTGACCAGATAAGTGCTCTGGACTTTTCCTAATGTCTCCAGAAAGGTATTCTGGAACTTTCCCTACCTGTACAAAAGCTGAAGATCTCTCGGTCACAGGGTTCTTGGTTCAGAGTGTAGCTAATAAATGGGTTTCACTCTACTTCCTGTGTCTTCTTGAGTTCTATATAAGTGACAATATAATTTTCACGAAACATTTAATTTTTCCCATTCTTCTGTATTAGAAAGCAAAATCTTACAAACGCATAGCATGACAAAAACTATAGTTATCACGTCAGATAATGGTATTTTAACCATTACTTGAAAGAAAGTTAAAAAATTATGAATGAATAGGGCTTGATAGAATACGAACTCAAGTGTGGTATGGTATGATGTGTTTTATTGGCACAGGGTGAAATTTAGGACAAGCTGCGCCATCCACTAGGATTTTTAATTAATTCCATTATGAAATGTGTAAATGAAAGGAGGATGTATTGTAAAAATATCCAAAGTTGAGAAGATCTATGATTTAAAATGATTTGGCACAAAAATAAAAATAAATCTCAAATGTTAAGTGCAATGAAAAATACTTATGGCTTTTAAAAAGTCATTAGGTTTCTCACCCATTAGGTCTCGTAAATTTAAAATAGGTGATTGAAAGTGAGTTAAACGTGCTAAAAAAACATACATATTATGTTGTGCGAAAAATATAACGTATAAAATAATAATTTAATATTATAAAAAGTACATTCGCATCTTTAGATTTTAATTCATGAATTTTAGAAAACTCTATATTTGTTATAAAAAGTTGGATGATGGCATTTTAGACGTGGCTTTATCTTTATTATCTCTTGACAATCAATATTTTCAGACACAATCTGCCATTATGGTTTAGCATTAGCAGCGCTTGGTGGTGGTGCTTGTTAAGCAATGGTATTTCACACTTTAAAATATTAAAAAACAATGGAACATAATTTGCTTTTCCATATTTACAACGTATTAATGTGAATTCTAAAGAAATCCAGAAATTCATTTCTTCTAGATCGAAAATTTGCTTCTCGATTTTTTTCTTTCCCCCAAGCAATTTTGATGGTAAAAAATTTGAAGTTATTTTTGAAATGCCAATTAATCAAAATAGCAAGCACAAAGAAACTTTAGGAGATATTCCATCCATTTTTCCTTTACCACATAGATATAACAACAGTAAACCCGATTACAGAATAAATTTGAACTGTATAACAATACTCAATATCTGTCCTGTAATAAAGAAAATGGTATTGCACATATTATTACACACTGTTTGAAGTATTCTCATAAAACAAATCATTGCGGCGAAATCATTTTAAATCGCCAAGAAATATTTTCTGATCAAAAAATATTTTTAATAAATTTTATTTACAAATCTTTCTTTATTGACATTTTTTTTATATTTATTAATTGTAGATGACAGCCTTTGCTGTTACAAGTCCAAATTTACAGATTTCAATAATAATTAATATTAAATTGGGTTCACATAGGCTAAATATTGCGCGCAATAGAAGATCACGCCTACTTCCGGAAAATTACGTGACCACAATGGAACAATGGTAAATAATTGTCCTGTTAAAATTAAATAAATAAATAATAATAATTAAATCAATAATTAAATAACAAAATAATAAGTAAAGGTGAATAAAGGTAAAGGAAATAAGTAAAACATAATAATAACAACATAAATAATTAAATAGCTGTTGCCATTGTTTCAACTGTTCATAAGAAGACAATGCTGGGACAACAGTAGAGAGGCAACGTTTGCGCGCAATAGTTAGCCTCGTGTGAACCCACTTTTACATCTCCTTAGTAGATATTTCAAACACCTTTTCTAGCTGCAATAATTGGAGGGAAGGCGTGGCCAGGTCTTTTAATCAGTATCATGATCCACTTTGTCGTGAGTATAAAGCGATAATTGCATTTATCATACAACTCTTTCATGCCTATTGTAAGAACAGCCTGCGGAATAAACTACAATTAAATAAGCAAAATATTTCTTTAAAACATTTTTTGGCAAAATCAACTGCTAATAAAAGCAATCCCAAAAGTTTTCTTCAAGCAATAAAATACTTCAATAACTTATAATTTCACCAGTCTCAACCTGTTGTTGCAATTGTGGGCAATTTAACCAAATTATTTAGTTAAGTTTTAAGTTATTTCTTGTAGTTCAGACTTTCCAAAACAGTTTATCTTTTTTAGGAACAGGAAGGCTTTCTGAACTTTCATCTAGAGGAATTTTAAACAAATCCCATTTTTCAGCTAAAATTTGTTTTCAATCTTCCCAAAACTTTCATTTTCATAAAAATTCTTCGCCGTTAACCTGATATGACGAAAAACTAATGGAGGCATTTACATAAAAATTTCAGCGTGTGTTTTAAATGAAATGAACCAAAAGTTTTATTGTTGGTGAAATACTTTTTCATTTATACACATTTTAAGAAAAATTAAGCTGTGAATTCATGGAAAAAAATGCATGTATACGCATATTTGTACCCATAATTATTACATTATAATCATTATTACATTCTATAACTTGTGTACACAGAAAAATTAGCATTGCTGCATTATAATTTTGTGTAGTGTTGAACCATTTTGGCTAAATTTAAAGTTACTACAAATTTTCCTATTACTCAAAATATATTTTCAAATAATGTTGTTGTGTTTATGGTATTTTGTATTATAATTGACAATACATTTAAAAACGTAGTTTTAAATAGTTTTTTAAAAATTCAATCTTTCAAACATTTTCCTTCGAACGTAGTCGGATACCGTTTACCGTCGAATAGTTTATTTATCTTGGAATACAGTAAAAGCTCTTTATTCTCGGGGTGTATGTTCCATAAATATGCCGCGAATACAGAAACCGTGAATACGGAATGGTCATTTATATGGGATTATAGGGGATACATTCCTAAGCGCCAAAAAAAAAAACATATGTATACAAAATCAATTTAATTGAAGTTTTTGCACATTTCGATTCATTATCTTAAGGCTTAGGCAATGGTTTGAAGAAGTTTGTCATTTTCTCTTACTTGGCAGTTTTCAAAAGCTCCTTCCATTCAGACGGATACGCAGAAGTCGCATTAGCCATTTACCTCTTAAAAATAAGACTTCGCTCCATAGACGGATCAATGTTCATAAAGAAATCGCAAAGCTCATTTGCCGCTCTTAAACCTTCACTCAGATTTTTCAAATGAAATGTCCCTTTTCCAGAGCTTGTTGAAGACTCTTCTTCAATGAGCTGTAAATTTAACATTTCCTCCAAGTCGGTTTCAGTCAGATCTTCATTTTGCGATTCAAGCAATTCATGAATGCCTCTTGATTCTATCTGTTCGAACCCATCTCGTCCTATTCCATTCGCGATTTCGGCTATGCTTGCATTTAACAACATACTTTAGACAAAGTTGTCATGAGATCTATTTTGCTTTTTTAATTAGTACATTTGACGGCATTTGCAAAGGATATCGGGTTGGAATCTTTTTATTGCTATGTATGTACTTATTAGATCCGCGAATAAAGAAATGTTTAGAAGCGAATAGAGGAATTGGGTCGCATTTTTTTAATCCGCGAATAGTGAAAACGCGAATGAAGGAAGCGCGAATAAGGAGTTTTTACTGTACTCCGGTACTTTCAGCGCACAAAAATAACAGTCACTTACACAATCTCTTGGTCTCTCAAATCATGTGAATTGCGCTCTTCCCCATAGAAAAGAGGAGCTTCCTTCTCGACCAATACCTCTTCCATCTGTTATATTAATCGCATGCATGTACATGATATAAAGAAAAACTCTTTTAGTAGCGTAAAAAATCCCCGAAGTCAACAAGCGTTGAAGCTCCAATCTTATTCACAACATTTAGATGACGAAATTAAGTTGGGATAGCCTGGTTGGTAGGGCGATGGAGTCGTGGTCGTCAGGTTACGAGTTCGAATCCACCAGCCGAAGATTTTCCGAAGACTGGACGCACGTATAAATTTGTCGTGGACACTGAGTGCTCCATGTCGAGAGTAATACCACTAGGGGTTCTGGCTCAGAGGTGATCGTTCTCTGATTCAGGTCTCAATGACAATCTGTGGTTGAGGGAATGAAAATGCATGAATGAAGTCAGCCTAGTAAAAAGGGTTGTGATGCAAGAGTGGCAAAGTCGTACTCTTGGCCCTATATAGTCACGAATCCAAGACGAAACTTTATATAAATAAAGACGAATGTTTGTCTGTAGGTCTCTAATGCACAACTAGGCCACTCATCCGATAATTGCTTGCCGTTACGAGATAGTTATGGGAATAGATAAATTACCCATTCCATTGAAAATATTTTCAGATCTGTTTACCGCATCTATTAACCATGGATTAATCGCCGAATAACACGCCAAGGAGACATTCAGTAAAGATGCTAAATTCAAGCTGGACGTTAATATTTCGTAGCTATTGTACGTAAATTCAATGTAAGTCGTTCTCTGAGGTAATAGTTTTATTAGAGAGTGCGCGAGAGTTTTAGAGGAACCAATCCTAGACTTGAATAAACATTTAATTAAATGTTAGCATTTTTTACAGTAACTTCCGAAAATATTATAGTTCAAATAATTACGCACCCTCTTAATTTTCAAAAAAAATTATCTTTTCAACTACATTAAAGATTTTATGGTATGAATATATTTTCTATCTTTAATCAATTTTAAAACGAAATATTTTAATCAGATTTTCTAATATTAAACTTAAGAATTTTGAACGAATCACGAGATACAATAAATAGTTTCTTTCATGACCATTCTGAAACAACAAGCTTTACAATTTTAAAAGAATACAAAAATCTAATACATAACAATGAATATTTATTTGTAGAATAGAATAATAAATATTTACGCTTCTCATTTATATGTCTTTCAATATCAATGAATGTATTCATTGCCAAAAAGAAAATAAATATCAACTTGTTTTCATTCTTATCTAAACAAGATAATTATTTCAAATTCGAAACAATATTTCCAAGATTATTTTTTCTGCGGCAGCAACGCCCCACGTACTAATTAATATAAACTAAAATGAAATAGTTCATATCGGTGATTAGGACAACACATAATATTCAAACTGCCTTCTCAATTCAATCGTTTGCTTCTCAAAAAAAGTGTTTTGGTTTAGATAAGCTAGGATACTTTCCATCAACACAATCCATGAACAGGAATATCTTATAATTGTTATCTTTAGCAGCAGAGTTGTTTCCTTCACTGGTGCGATAGCATGGACTGAAATTCTGAAGAATTCCATTTCATATTACCCTATTCTTAGCCAAACTTTTCCAATTTGTTGCCTTAAATAATTTTCGTCTTCTTTTCAAGCGGCCAATCCATCCGAGTTTTGGGGTACAAAATTGATTTTAAAAAAAAATCTTTTCACTGGTTTGATTATCATCCAGTCTTATTTAAAGATTGAATGTCCCCTAATTTAATCCTCTATATTGTAATAAATTTAATAATACCTGGCTCTTAATATAGTTTGTTAATTTCCGAATTGGTGGTTCTTCTCCAATAATTATTATATTTAATTCCACCAAATATTCTTTTTACAATTTCCGTAATCAAATATTGCAATAGTAGTTATTTGCAAAATTAAATAGTTTCAAAATTCGAAAAATCTTTTTGCAATGGATTGAAGAAATAAGGCAATCCTAATTTTTGAGATCATGATTTATGATTTAGTAATAACCATTTCAAAAGTTCCATGGTAATGTATAGTTCAACGAAAACATCTCACGAGTCAAGTACGGCCCGAATTCAGTTAGAATAAATTGTTTTGACTGACTTTTAATCACGCATAACTCAGTCATTTGATTTGTTTTTAAGATAAGAATACTTATCCTGCAATTTATCCGCAAAATTCACATATATATTTTTCTTTTTTAAAAAAAAAAGCCGAGTATACTCACAGAATTCTGTCACTCGGTATTTATGAATTTCTTTCAAACATTTTGTGAAAAATTATAATGCTGAGTTTTTAAAGTATTTTAAAATTTTAATTACGAAATAAATGTGCTAGTTGAAATAATTTCTTCCAATTCCTAAGCTTCCTTGTTTTTATTATAATTAAATTGGATCCATTTTCAGATTTATCTTCGTTTTCAATTTACCTCGTTTCATTTCATGAATGAATTAGATTCAAACGTTGGGCAACTATCATCCAAATTATTATCAATGGATAAAAACAGAAAAAATCAATTTGCTACATATGTTTTATGGACTTACTTTTGAGTCAAAGTTCCTATATATAAATATTATTAATTTTAAGCAACTCTTTATAAACTAATAAACGGCAACTTACTTTTTGACAATTGCAAAAATTATTTTATATAAATAAAAAGCATGGCATGCTTAAGATAAAAAATTTAAATCATGGAGGAGGGAAAATTTTAAACTATTGGCAAATAACTGAACAAACGACTTTTCTAGAAAACACATAGAGTAAGAAAATAGGTTTTTAAATATAGAAACATGTTCTTAATACATAAGAAACAATCAAATCAGCAATAAATCTGCTTCGTCCCATTTTCTAAGCAACACTAGAGTTATTGGACAGACCACATAATATTGAATCTCAGTCGCATGTAGAGAACGACACCTGAGCTGGCATTCCCCATCTCCAAATTTCAGCACCACACCAGGGGGCAATTCAGTAACAGATCAAGAGTTTTTAGCTTGCATTAAAAACAAAAATAGCCACATTTAATTAACTTTTTGCAAATTTTGTTAGATCAATATATATTTTTTCAAATTCAATTAAAACTTTAGAGGTAGCTTATACCATGAAAGGTTTCAGGAATATACAAGTTCTTTGAAAAATGGTGTCCCTCCCCCAAAAAATACTTATAAAAAAAAATCAGGTTAACAGTGGCTAAATCATGCAACTCAAAAAATTTGATGACACAAAGACATCATTTCGAGCTTCATCTAAATAAAAATTGTGATTGTCATGCTCAAATTTAATTTCAAAAATATTAAATTTTTTTTAAAAAATGGGTTAGATTTTTAATAATCCAACTTGTATTAAAAAACTAATATTTGTATGATATTTTTTTATTAACAAAATCGCAATGCTATTCAGTATACTCAGAAATTGGGCAAAATTTGAGCATAGTGGATCTCTTAATATTCAAGAAGTACTGATAAATTTCAAGTTCTTAACTTTAGGGGTTTAGGCTACATATTGCCCTGCCAGTCAGGGTATATTATATTATATTATTTATATATATATGAGAGAGAGAGACAGAGGGATTTCATGGGGAAACCAAAAAGTGCAAGAGTTACAAAAGAGAGAGAGTTAAGAGACTCCTAAAGAGCAATGGTTTGGTAAAATTTAAAAAAACTTTTGAAAACTTATGATCTTAAAATAATCTTTCATCATACATTATTTTATGCAATCAACTAACGTAGTTAGACAGCAAAACAAATTTCAATTCAATATAACACAGTAAAATACCTTTCATAAGTAGTTTAAAGGATCGCTCCAAAACACTAACTTTTGACAACAGAATTGGTCAACAACCGGAGCCAATTTGGCTATTTTTCTAACTTATAAAGATTCATTTATAACACATAACTTAAATTCTTATAGATACGAATTACTAAGATGAAAGAAGTTTGGGCAACTAGAAGGGCAGCATTTCACACAACCCCTTCAAAATATCCACTCCAATAATGCAAGTCTCTATTGTCAAACAGAGGAAGTGGAGGGAAATTCAGATTTTTTTCTTGCAAGAATTTATAATGAAAAATTGTGTTTGAAACAACCATTTAATTTTTATTTTTTTAAACTTGCTTGATTTTATGATTTTTTTCTTGTTCATTAAAAAAAATTAGATTTATATAGGTATAACAATATCAAATTCATATTCAACATTTCTTCAAAAATCTCTACGACTTCAAAATAGTACCTAGTTTTTGCAAAATCAGAACATTTACGACAGGCATGCCTATAAATTTTTTTCATTTCATTCACATTATCTTTTCTTCGAATCCATTCTTCTGATGATACATTTGAATCCAGAGAATTCACCAGAGTCACTTTAGTTACCAAGCATGCTTTGATTTTCTTGGTCATTACTTTCATTATCAGTATCTGATAAATATATGCTTACTTCTGATCCTTCATATTATGCACTCTTTTTATCCATTATAATGTTTATTTTACAAGTTCATTTTTTCAGTAAAAATATACATACTGACTAGACCAATGTTCACATTAGATATGTAAGAATGAAATTCCACTAACAGCAATTTGGCTATGACTTGTATCAAGACAATCTAATGGTCAAAAATATGCAATGGAAATCTATGATATCATCAGTGTCAGATTCGCAGTAACTTTAGTCACATGACTAGTATAACTTAAATATGCTGAATTACTATTCATGTTTACTAGACAGTTTAGCATTGTACCAATAAGTGTCAAAACTCTCAGATTCCTTCTCTGTCGTTTTATTTTTATGAGTCCAAACTGTCTTCCTTACCCACAAAAATTTTTCCACTACTTGCAATCAAATTCATAAATAGAATATTTCCATTTAAATGACTTGTAAAGAATATTCATAAAAGAAAAAGGTAAAATTTTATTAAATGATGAAATTTTAAAAGCATGTTTTAATACTTAGACTTAAGCTGATTTTCTCTTTTTTAAAAAATTATTACATTTTCAGATACATGAAGGCTTAGTCAAAACATGAATCTCAGATAAGTAACTCAAATTTAATTCATTAAATCATTTTCAGCATAAAATGAATTTCGATTTTCTTAGTTATTAAAAGGTAAAACTTCTGTGAATAAAAAAGTAAAAAAACATTTTGGGAATTCATGCTTTAATAATCTTTTTCAGACAGGCTGAAGCATTGTGTTTTTTCCTCCTTCTAAATTTATTAAAAAACGTTAAATAGTAAAGAATTATCAGGCCTTTGTGTTGATGCCCTTCACTTACTCTATATTAAACAAACTTGCCAATACTTTTCAAACAAACCTAACACATACTAATCGTATATAAAGGAAGAGCGGTCCTTCCTTTCCTATATTATGTAATTAAAATATTCATCAAACCATATAAAAATAAGAATATACTTATCATTTAATAAACTGAAAATTCATTGATAAGTCTTTGACATAGATTTAAATACAGTTTGTTGATGAACTTTTCTTTGCCAGTTTTAATATTGCATTAAAAAAATGATTTTTTCGGACAAAATTTGAAATCTTTTTTGTATTATTAGCCAAAATATAATTTAAAAGCAGTGAGAATTATAAAAGCCTACATGGTGCTTAATGTTATTTTAGATAAAAAATAAATCATGAAAATTGTGCCCAACTTTTTTTTTTGATAAAAAAGTATTAAAAAATTATTCCAAAACAGCAGTCAAAATAATACTTTAAAAAAAAAATGTCATCTGCTCTTGAAAATTTGTAATTTATTTATTTTTTTAAAATATTATTAAAAACTAATTTTTTCAGCCACATTATGATATAGAAAATAACTATTACACTTCAATATAATAGAGCATATTACCTTTACAGAAAATGTTTTATTGAATTTCAAATGTATATGTTCTTGAATAAAAAGTAAAACCTACCTGCTTCTATTTGCCAACTGGTTAGTATTGCATAAGACTTTAAAATGCCATAATTAGATAAGCAACTCACCTCACCAGTAAGCCCCAAAGAATTTTAAAAGAAAAATAAACTTGTTTGTGAAATGAAGAATTTTATTCCAAATTCATATTTATAAACTTCTGTTTCAAGTATACAAAGTGTCTGCTTTCAGTCAAAATAAAGTCGAACAATGCTACAAGTTCATCATATAATGCATCTGAATTTTAAAAATAAATTAGGTTTCAAACAACAAGGGCCAAAGATAAATACACAATGTTAGTTCGGTCAGAAAAAAAAAAAGTGCTCAGTATATAATAAGGAGGACAAAAAATAATAAACTTTCAACAAGTGCTGTAACTTGAACGGCTAGGGAGTGCCTCCGAGGCTACCCCAAGGAACAGCCACCTGTTGGCAAAAACTACACCTCCAGCTGTTTGTTTCTTTAATGCAATCCAATCACAGCATGATAACAATTACAAAGTAGTAGTAGTAGTATGTTGTTAATGACATGAGAAGCAGGCAGACTCAAAAGATAGTGAGCTCCACATGGGTTAGGCAGAGACCGTTGCTTCACTTGGGGAAGCTTCTACGGAAGATGAACCTTCGCATTTCACAGCACTCTGAAAAGAAAAGAGAAATTTATAAGATAAATAGATTATGGAATCCAAACATTCTACATTAACTTCAATACAACAAAATATTTTTGGTCCAATGTACAAGAATTAACACTCCCCCTTTAGAAAAGGAACCTTTATACAAAACATCATAGTAATAAAAATTAAATAGCTTGTAAACACAGTACACTCTCATGTAACCTGCCTAATGTTAGTAAAGGGCAGATCAGATTTTTTTTAAACTTATTTCTTTGCCCATTAATACCAGAAGATAAAGCTTCTTCATCAAAATTCATTGTCAGAACATCTATTTTCCACTTTTTATTGAGTACCAAGCATTCCTTCCATTTATATCAAATCCCATTTAAGGTGGACATAGCAGTGGCCCAAGGAATCATAGAAATAGTTGCTGGTAACAAATCGAATCAAAATCTAAAGATCTGCACTACCTGTTTCAAGAATTTATTACACAAACAGAGGCATAGTTAAAAAAAAAAAACCTACGCTAAATAGTATGGAAGTTGAATAACTGACAGATTAATGACATTCTAAATTCAATAACAAGGGGAAAGCATGCCACAAATAGCATTTTTGCATAAGGTAGAAGATAAGACATGCAAATACTAATTTAATAAAAAATCAAATACCAATCTTCAACTGTCCATCTCCAACATCCTATTTAGAATAAATGCAAGCGGAAAGCAAAATGCTTTTGGTGTATGAAAGGACATTGTATATTCTAGCAAGATACCTATAGTGCAGATGACAACAAGCATTTGCAAATAATATGCTTAAATGGTTGAGCTTTAAAAAAAAATCAATTGCCAGCACTTTACTGATAAGCCCTGGTGCTATCTGAATGTCCAGTTTAAGTCAGATATCAAAATTGCATAAGAGATTATAAAACTTTTTATATGGGGAAAAAACACATATAATCTACTTCCTACCTAATTAGCAAGCAAATTTGACTTATTTTTGAACATATTGCAAAATAAATTTGTTAAGAACAATTACCAGTGTGCTGGAAATAAACTTGTTTGAATCGCTTCTATGAATCTTCATATTTATAATATATTTTTATATATTACAGGAACTTGATTTCTTTTCCTCGAAATTATGATCAAATGACATCACTTATATAGAAGCAAAACAGTTAAGCATACCAATCATTAAATAGGTATACTGTTTTCAATGACATGCAAGAGAGCACAAATTTTAAATTTCTAATCTTACAAGCATAAAACATATCAAATAAAAATATTAAACAATGCAGTTTTCTTAGTTACTACACAGTTGCGAACTAGAATAAAATATCACATTTCATTTCACAAATGATTTAAATATATCACATGCAAGAATTTTTATTCATTTTTTTTTCTTCAAAAGTGTGAGAAGGTGCTGTTTATTTACTTGCTCTGCAGACGTTTGCTCGTTCGAATATCCCTTGTTCGTTTGCTGTGAATCACTGGGTTCTTGAGACACTGCATTAGAGGAAGGCAATGCGTCGGTGCTGTTTGAATTATCGTTTTGATTACCAGGGGCATCCGATTTGGATTCATTTTCCCGCCCTTGGTCATCATAAGAGCCGTCTCCTTTTCTGGAAGGATCGTTTTCTGAGGACCTGGTCCTGGTATTAGAGCCACCACGGCGAACTCTCCTTCGGTCCATCCTTGGTCTGTAAGGTGGGCGAGGTCTGTATCCCTGGCCTCTATCGCGGCGCTGACGTTGATCGTCTTCCGCTTCCGTATCCTGAAACATATTTCCTCCATTAATATTTGCAGCATATTTATAAGGCCTTGTTTAAATTAAAGGGAAAATGGATACACAGAAACCAACATCTCCATCCTAAATTGATGTTTATTATTTGCTCATGACTCGGAATCTAGAAGGTGCATGGGATGAAAAATTATTCATCTAATGATTCTAATCTTTAAGTGAAAATATCTTTATAATTATATTAATTTTTCAATGACAGTCCAATATTTATATTTGATATGTCTTACTGTAGAACTTGTGAGAAAGCATGAATTATAAAAGCATGTTTCTTAAAAAGTAATAGATCCTGCTCATGACTCTAGCCACTAAAACAAAATATATATATGCTTAATTTTTATAGCAGCAAATATTAATGAAAGATATGATTAAATAGCTCAGATCATTCTTAAAGACATGGATTTTTAATTTTGATCATTTGAGATTTTTCATAAATGCCAGCTAAACTCCTTGTGCTCAGTTTCATTTCAAAATCTTTTATATTAAAACATTTAATTTCCATTAACCAATGTCCAGAATAAAATATTAAGAATATAACTTTTTTTTAAAGTTTTTCATTATTATCTAAATTAAGTGAATGTTTAGACATGTCATATATTCTTCGAATCAAATAATTAATTATTAATAACAGCCTAAGTTAATTATAAAAATGCTTGATGTGCAAATCTCATTACAATAGGAGAAGGTACAAATCTATTCTCTAAGTATTGATTTAAAGGAAAATAAATTGCAATAAGTACTAGACTAACAAGTGTCTGAAAGTAGACAGCACATCAGATGTGGTAGTTCCAATATCTAACCAACTGATGGTTCTAAATCATTCTATTTAACGAAATGTAAGCACTCGTTCCAATTACTGCTTGTTAAAATATCTGCTAGAATTATGGATTTTTAACATTCAGATCAGAAAAAGATATAAAAACCCAGAAACTAAATTAACCTTCATTGGCCCTATACAAATAAATCTTACTTTCTCAAAATTTTAGAAATATATGTTTTTTCTTTGTAGATAATACAAAGCCATATAAGAAAATGCAAATATTTTGATTGCATAATCATGTACTTGCAGTAAGTAGAAATTTAACTAAATCAGGCAATGTAACAGTGTTATAATAATACATTTAAAACTAAAAACCTTATTAGTTGTTTCTCCTTCTACTCCGCTCTGACTGCCTTCTGTGTCACTCCTGGGACGGCGTGGCCTGCGTCGGAAAAATCGACGCGTAAAACGTCTGGGTGCTCGTCTGTTGCTGCCCCCACCTCTCTGTGGCCTCTCATCGTCTTTCCTCTCCTGACCATCCTGAAGAAGGAAATCGATTCAATCAGTATTTAGGCGAAAGTATTTCAGGTTTCCAAAAGAATATGTAAACCAAGATATTGACAAATTACTCTTAAAAAATGACTGTCCATTAAGGAGCAAAAGGGTACTTAGTGAGAAAGCAATTCAAAATTAAAGAACTTTTTAAGAACCATAGTCAAACAAATGAAGCACCTTTGTACATATATGTAAACCTGCGTATTGTCTAATCCCAAGTTCTTTTTTGTTTCATAATAACGTATAATTTGTATTGAAAAATTTTTATAATTTTAAATGTGCATTTTTAAAATTATAATATTTATTTTTGTATTTTCTAATATTTGCTCAATGTCATCCAAAGTAAAACAAATAGATGTCTTTGGTTTTGACACAAGTAGAAAAAGATAATAAAAATGTGGGGAAAAAACTTATTATCAAAAATTTCAGCCAACTTATATATGAAGAGAACTATTTAAAACCCTACACATAAAAGATGTTCAAAAGTTTTTTGAATTGCAACAAGCTCGGTATATTTTGCACTTTCAGCATAACCATTCTAATATTTAAATTTGATGCCCAACATTGAAAAAAAAAATGAGCAAAAAAACTTCATTGACCATTATCTTAACATGGATTGAAACTCTTATATCCCTTCACCGAATGCTTTCCTTTCATCAGTTTTCTTTTTTGATATATCCCGTCAACAAATACTTATGAGTGTTATTGATTTAATATATTCATCAAATGCAGAAACAAAAGAAATTATCTTCTTTGCACTTCTAGAGAAAATTAAGCACTTTTAAGAACCTTTCTTCCAACATAAAGCACTTTTAAGGTGCTTAAAGTTTGTCTTAAATTCAAGTACTTTTCATGATTCTATGCACTTTGAACAAACTTGCTGAGTTAATCACTGCATGCTGTAAAGAGTGACAACTTTTTATAATAAAGATAACCAAATATCAAGAAAGGAAGTACAGGAAATTAAAAATATTTGAGAAACACAAAAATTAAAAGCAGATGAAAAATAATTAATAAATAAGACATTAGTTTTAATACTCCACATACAATTTGTTTTAAGAGAACATTAACATAACCTTTCCATTTTAAGAATATAATAAAATTTTAACTGAACACAGAGATTTCCCAATTGTATTTTTAACCCACTGCATGCTGCTGCTGAAAGATACTTCCAGCTGATAAATATTTTTCATTTCAAAAAGTAATATAAAAACTTAATTCCTTATTAATATCATCTATAATATTAGTTACACCTTTCTTCATTGTACTAAGTCATAGTAAAAATGCACAGAAACAGAAATTTAGTTCAACAAAACAGATATAAGAAATCCTGTAACAAATTTTCCCACCTTATTTGTCTTTATTTTATAATTTTTTAAAATTATTCATTAATTAATGCAACAATAGAAGCAGTTTTTAAATAATAAAAATTTAACCAAATATTTTATTACTAAAAATTATTTAAAAAAAAAAGAAAAGAGAGGAGGTAGATTAAACAACTTTAATATTCAATATATCTACAAATTTTGCTATGATTTATTTACATTAATTTTTACTTTTTTGCTCCTATCATGTTATTAGCACTAAATTAGTAATGCCAATCAACTTTGATAAACTATATCGGATTACACTAAAGTATCATTTAAAGTTAAAACTGCACAATAAACAGAATATTCTGATTGGTTATCTAAGTTATATAACAAAATTAACTGATGAAATCGATGTAAATCCTAACTGACTTAAGAAGAGCATTTATTTGCACAAGTGATTAAAAGATGGATTCTATGAATGCCTCAAACAAATGTACAGTAAAATAAATTACAGCTGAAAGTGAGACTAGGGGGAAGAGGACAAGCAAACATTGTAGAATACCTAGAGATTTATGAATTTTCTACCAAAATAAAAACTGGATCATTGAGGCAGAATTGGTTCTTTGGTTTTCATATTTAAAAAAAATATTTTCACAAATAAGAAAAGAAAGCGTGCATGCCCCACAAACAACAGATAACACATTAAAATACTAAAAACATTACAACTTATTTAGTATATAATTTAAATAATAGTAAAATTGGTTTCTTGAGGATGAATAAATTAATAAAAAATCTTACATCATTGCCTTCTTGATGCATATTTCTGGGCGGACCTCGTGGAGGTCCTCGGTAATACTGCCTAAAGAAGGGACGGCGCATCTGTCGCCTCATTGGTCTCTGGGGTTGAGGAATTTCGTCATCAGCATTTTCTTGACTCTGGCTATCTTCACCTTCGGTTCGTTGCTAGATTAAAACATGAGTATTTTACAGCCTGCTACATTTGATTACAGTCAACAATGAAAAAAATTATCAGGTAGAAAATACATTTTTGTGAAAGCTCAAGCTTTTTTTAATTTTAGGAACTCATTTAACCCTGCTGGTCTATTCAAGTCTACATTACTCAAAGAAGTTAGCCACCGACCTGACAAAAACCATTAATGATATTAGATTATAATTTAATAAAGGTTATGTGGATATATTTGATTACCTTTTAAACACATACACTTGCAAAAAAAAAAAAATGAATCACTGGCCCATGATAGCATTCTATTTCAGAATTGACATTTTTTAATTCAACGCATTTGTTCTATGGACTTCATTATATAGCGAAAGGAACGAAAACAAAATGACAAAAAAGTTATTTTTGGCAAAACTAGGAAAATAGCTCATATTTCCTACACACTGAAGCAAGGCCACACCTACCAACATGTGAGTACTCAATAAAAATAATGAAAAGAATACAAGAAAAAATGAAAATGTACCACCGTGATCTGATGAGAATATTTCATTGAGTGTAAAAAGTGCAAGCTCTGTCTATCAAGAAATGACAGCAAAATTAATATGTTATGGCAGCAATTATAAAAATCATTTACAAATTTCTTGTAAAATATAATTGATCAAATTGAAAATCAGAGCAAGTTTCAATTTAAATATTTTTCTGTTACTTTTATAGATGCTTTGTATTATTAAATCTATTTTTAAACTTATACTATTGTTTATTTTTATATTGCTTAAAGCACTTCTTAAATGGTACCTGTTAATTACTGTAAAGGAAGTTAGTTTTCCGAGTAGGGTCTTATTGACCTAAACATTACAAATATGAACAGAACAGCAGGATGAAACATTTTTATGAATTGCATAATTTATTTTCAAAATATATATTTAAAAAAACAGCAAAGGAATATAACTGAACTCACATACCCATTACGACTATTGCGTTAATAAATTGGTCATTTAATAGATTGACTTGCAAGGCAAGTCAAGAATAGGCAAGCTGAAACTTTCAGATATAGTTCATTATGGTATGAAAAATTACAGTCAAACTGAACTAATAAATTTTAAAACAGAACAAATTTAAAACAGATTCATTTTTTAAAAAATCTTAAAACAGGACTTAGTAAAATCTCTTGATTCTGCAATATTTGTATGAATATATAGATAAGAAAATCTTACTAAAAGGTGAACATTTCTGATTCGATAAACATGGCTATATAACTAAATTAAATTCATTGTCAATGAATAAAACGTTTCTCCCCCTGCAGCAAAATTTTTGAATTGCTCCCAAATGGATTGTAATTGAAAAGGTTTGGGAACCACGCTTAACTTTAAACAAAATTTACAATTTCAAAGGCCAATAACATGGTAATAAAATCCTAACATCCAAAGAGTTGTACTATATATGTGCATTTGAAAAACATTTATTCACATTAGATGAATAAGAACTACATTACCGGCCTCAATATTAACATGCAAATCATGTTTCCTTTAAGGCTAGGTTCCTTCCCTCCCAGCTAGGTTCCTTTTTAACCAGCTTTCCTTTCCCTCTAAACCTCCTGAGGTTATTAACATTAAATTTTTCAAACCAAGTACTACAAGGTCTTGAATCAAAAACACCTTTAGATGAAGGCTGTATCAGCAGTTAAGTGAGTATGAATGCAATAATGAAATAGGCAACAAGATAATTTTTTTCAGAATACAACAGAAAGAAGGTTCGTTACAACAGTCACAAAAAAATAACCCAAGAAGATAAAAATCAAATTGCAACGAGACACTTGCCAAAAAAGAAGACCACCCTATTTGTTATAATGGCTGTGGTATATTGTACAGTAATTGTAACAAATTCAAGCTCCTGATGACTTCACAATACAGTAAATGATAAATCAATTACCAAGTAACAGCTCCAAATCAGACAGGTGGAGATTAATTGGTGTTAAGCAAGAGTTTTCAGAGGTGAAAAAAAGGAAATCTTATATTCTGAGAGAAGAAAATAGAGATAATTACTTTATATTTATGTTCTGGAGTGATGGTAATATTATTACAGAAAGTTTTCTAGCCTATATAAGAACACTCTCACTTTTATCACACACACATCTTGAAAGCAAATTTGAATACCAAACCTGTCTGAATTTATAATGCATTCATTTTTTAATATCATTCTCATACTCAATCAAAAATGAAATAAACAAAGAATTTTTAAAGCAGACAAAATCGATAATCAGAACATGCCAGAATTAACACGTAGTTGAAAGAACTGATTAAAAGTTATTACCATATGACTTCTAAAGAAATTAACTAACAAAATTTAAACATTTCATCACAAAATAATCACTTTCAGGTTAAATTTGAACAAAACTATTAACTTAGTAGCATTATTTTTTTTTATACTTCCAATTCTTTTCCTTTTAAGGCCTTAAAGAAAAATTTTGATACTATATAAGGCTAACTTCCCAGTCTACAAGAAATGCTGCAATACAGCAGTACATACACTACGGTATAGTAGCGCATAAACATAAGGAAAGAACCAATAAAACGATATTATTCAGAAATTTGCATTCTTAAATGTCTGGATAATATAGGTTGCACTTTAACAAAAGACATTTCTGATACAGATTTTTAATTTCTAGACTTTAAAATCTAACCAACAGATATCTTTATAATCTATATTCATAAACAATGCTTAATTCTAAAACACTAGAAAAAATGCATGCAAAAATCCACATAAAATTCAAAATTGTGTTTACTCTAGGTGTTCTAGGCACATAACGTCTTCTCGGAATCCACCTCCCACGCATACGATTTCGATCAGCAGCATATGGACTGCCCATTACTGGAGCACCATCAGGTCCAGTCACATTAGCAGCTTCATTACCTTTCTCACCAACCACAACATCAAACTCTACAACTTCCCCATCTCCTACACTTCGAACCATTTTCTTTGGATTATTTTTCTTTATTGCGGTTTGATGGACAAATATGTCTTCCTTTGTATCACTCCTAGAAATTAAAAACAGTTAGTTCCAAATTTCTACCAACATCATTTGAGTATTCTCAAAGAATTTTCACACTTATTATAAATATTATGGTTAGTAAAACTGAGTATAGTCCATTCTTCTTTAACAATTTGAATCTGTTTTAAAAGCATTAATTTATTCAACAAAATTATACCCAACAATAAAAGATATTATACTAAAAACAAGGAAGTTATTTTTAAATGATGACTCTGGTATGCCACTTAACTGGCATATAATATAAAATTATATAATTGTTATGGTAAAGAATGACAAGAAGTAATCTAATTAGGTAAAGAGTATGAATCAAAAAGTAGAAGTCATAACAAAACATTATTTTATTGTTTATATCAAGTCACCACACCATGATTAAATTACATGTTTATCATGCAGTGCAAACATATATACAGTAAAAGCTCTTTATTCATGGGGTATATGTTCCATAAATATGCCGCGGATACAGAAACCATGAATACAAAACGGTCATTTATATGGGATTACAGGGGATACGTTCCTAGGTAACAAAATTTAAATATATATATATATATATATATATAAATCAATTTAATTGAAGTTTTTGAACATTTTGATTGATTATCTTGGCAATGGTTTGAAGAATTTTGTCATTTCCTCTTGCTTGGCAGTTTTTAAAAGCTCCTTCAATTCAGACTGATATGCAGCAGCCACATTAGCTACTTGCCTCTTAAAAATAAGACTTCGTTCCATTGACGGATCAATGTTCATAAAGTTGTAATAAGATCTATTTTACTTTTTTTTTTTATGAGTCCATTTGACGGCATTTCCAAAGGACATTGGGTTGTATGCCTATTGGAATCCTTTTATTATGATGTATGTACTTATTAGATCTGCGAATGAAGAAATGTTTAGCCGCAAATATAGGAATTGGGTCTCATTTTTTTAAATCAGCGAATAGTGAAAGCGCGAATAAGAAGCTTTTACTGTATAAAGAAGAAGTAATTACTACATTCTTATAATTAATGCACTTCTACATTCTTATTATTAAGCTTAATTGCTCTTTCAGAACCAGAGAACCAACATACACTTTCAATTTCAAAACGCACTGCTGTTCTGATATTCAATTTTTATATTGCATCAGATGGACATTCGGAAAAGAAGCAGAAATACAATAATTTTTTTTATTGCTGATAGAATATGAAGTTATAATATTAATATTAAATTTGTATTCTTTTTAAAATTTACTTTGAAAAGACGTATATTTTAAGAATCAAAATTATATATAAAAAAAACCTTTCAAGTTCACTACTACAGTTTGTTTTTAAGTTACAGAACTAAATGCTACATAGTTCACATATATTATAGTGTTTCTGCTAGAGTTTACACCACAATTATTTCTTTAAAACAAAATATATATTTTCTTATCTGCATTCTTAAAATTTCCATGTTACATATCATTCATTTATCATCCTTATTCTTGTTAATAATGATTAACCAAATTTTACCCTTACTTTTTTTTATACATACACTGTTGCTGAAAAATAAGACTAAATAAGAACTGTAATACTCATTTCTCAAGAGAAATATAAAATTATCTAAAATTTCTAACACTGCTGTAAAATAACATACTATGAACATCAAGAAATATTTGTGTTTGGAATAAAACAGATGCTCATAGCAGTAACATCAATTTTCTTATAGGTGCTTACCAATCCTTACAGAGCAAAGTACTAAAAAATTAATAATTTAAATTATATTGCACAAAAAAGTAATATTTAGAATTATAAAATTGAAATTACCTATTAATGAATCCATAACCATTTTTCACATTAAACCATTTAACAGTACCCTGTACTTTTGTAGCTGGAAAAAAAATCATATAGTACATAATTTTTATCAGATACAAAAAAAAAAAAAAAAAAAAATTACATGTTATATAGATTCATCTATTATAAATGAAAAATGTAAATTTTACATTCCACTCTCAGGATGGAAAAGGTTCATCCCAAAACATATTAAATTATTAAAAATATCACATAATAGCTTTCAAATGACATACGATACATATATATAATGGCAAAACCTCAATTTAAAAAAAAGCAAACATAATTTATTTAACATGTCGATTATAACATACAAATAAACAGCCATTCCCTTTACACTAATTAACTACTTAAATCAAGAAGTCACAACATATATGTCCATGTCCTTAAGATTTATACAATAGAAAGTGCATTTCACTCTTAAAGATTAGTTCACAATCATTTCTTGCTTTTAGCATTATTGCTAAACATATAAACCTATTCCTTCCAAAGATGAATTTTCAATAAAATTATGCTAGCTTATATATTTTTGAACCTTAAAAAACCATTTATCCAACAGTGCAGCACAATTTTTTTGCATTTATAAAGAATAACTGCAAAAAATAGTTCATTTAAATGTTAGATTAGTTATAAAAAAACAATACAAAATCTTAAGATCATAATGCTTATAATCCTCTGAAACTGCACTAAAAATCAAGATTTACATCAAACTTTAATTTTTTTAAATCTACAACAATCAAAATAAGAGTAAAAAGTATAGTTATGAAATTGCAATGTTTCTTAAAAGTGATAAATTGGCAAATATGGCAACTTCAGGGCATTATTTAATATTCAGCTAGTTTTGTACATTTCTGCAAAGTCAGGCAAAAAATCTGTATAACATTTTGTTTCATAGTAAAATACCCGAATTTAGATACGCCTTTAAAATGATCTAAAAATGCAGTACAGCAAATAAGTTATCTATGTAATCATATAATTAATAATAGTACAGTTTAATATATTAAGCTCACAATCTACCAGAATTTTAAAATATATATATATCTAACAAAAAAAAGGCATTCAGTATCAATACAGTTACAAATCAGATACAATGAAAAATCATCCTATAAAGATACTACATTCGAAAAATTTTTAAATCTAATAATGCACTTTGCAAGGGAAGTGATATAATTGTTCTTTGACATCTTAGTAAGTTTGGCTCCAAGACCACCTATATATATTCAAGAACGGCATAAAACACGGGGGGTTGTTTTAATGAGAAATTTGAAAGTGTACAACTTAAAAACTAGATAATCAAATTATAGAAAAGGAGATAATACATTGATTTTGCAACCTTTCTAAAATATCTCTTCCAAACAAAACAAAACACTTTTTTTTGTATATAAATATATCTATTAAGTCTAATTCATATTCACGATAAGCCTTTCCCAAATAATCAGAAAACAGAAAATAAATAAGAATAAAGTTATTCTCAAAGATACCTATTTAACGATTTTTAAGCAACTAATTACCGCCCACTTAAAACTAAAAGCAATGGTGTTTACATGTGATCAATTATTTACATGGATAAACATCCAAAACGAGAAAGTCAATTGAAATAATTTTCTGAAACAAAACAATATATCTTAACTTTTCTTGTAAGTAAATAATAATTTTAGAAATAGAAATTGGAAAACTCAGAAATAAAATAGTTATTGTGAAAAGCGGCGATCACCGTTGATTGCGTTGCAACAAAAAAAGTTTATTTTAAGTGGATATATCATAATAACTTTCTATAAGAATCAAAAAGAGCCTTAATTTTTTTCCCAAAAGGAAACAAAATATAACATGTAAAAAAAATGTGACTACAGTTATTAGGCCTAGTGATATTCTACACCAGATTGAAGATATTTGATTATTAATTACCTAGAATTTTTTTAGGAGTGTTGGCGGGCAAGGAGGATGTTGAAATTTCTTCTTTTGTGTCCGACATCTTCCACAACGAGACACACTTCGAGGTCAATAGAATGCGACCCTTAAATTTTTAGCCCAGAATTTTACAAAATCACAGCTCACGTTTTTCCGTAAGTTACTCTTCTCAACTCTTGTAAACCATAAAGCAACGGCACCGGCAGATAATAAAAAATATGAGCAACTAACTATGAGAGAAGTTTCCTAATTGGTTAAAAATATTTACTGTGATACTGTAGCATTGAAAAATTAAAAATTATAATTGTAATTAAAAAAAACATAAAAATATTTTTTATTACTTTTATAACTTTTTAGAAATTTAAGCTAAATATATTTTGGGTTATGTCATAAATAAAACAAAAATTACAATTCTTCGAGTGCAACGTCCACAGCGACACCTCTGCGCAAGTCCAGTGCAGTTGAGCTCGCACAGAACATAGTCTTTTTGAGGCTAGAGCCACATGTAACTGAAGATCATTGAAATCATCCCCAGTATTATTATTATAATTCTTAATGTAAGTATTGTATTAGTGAATGGTTCACAAATTAATTCATTTTGTTATGCAAGTGTCAATTTTTTAATTGTTATTTTTGTTATTCATCATCCCGGCATTTTCACCGAACTAAACATGGCTGATTTAGTAATAAGACGTTAAGCCTTATTCCTGGCACGAGTTTTATTATTTTTTAGTATTTGAGTGTGAATCATTTCAATGTTCTATTTTTATTAAGATATTTATTCGTTTGTTAACAGTTGAAAAGATTTATTGTGAAAAGTAATGGACTAAAGTTGTACGAATGCAAACACTTGGCTATTTTCGCCGCGTTGCACGTTGGTTCGCTGCCATTTAGGCCTAGTTTTACGAATAAAAGTTTCGGTAATTTTTCCTTTTTCACAATGCTGGTTTTCTATGTTTGCGAAATACTTAAACTTTTATCCTCTGAGATGAACATTAAAGAGAGAAAGTTGCTGCTGATATATGCCTTTACTTTTAATATAATCTAAATGAGTGGGATTTGAAGTGTCATGTAATTGTTTAGACTATGGTAAAATTGCCGCATTGTCATTGATTTTATTTCTTATGTCGCATTACTCTTTAACTTTTTAAAAGTACTTTAAGAAATTTCATTGACATAGATTAGATAAAGTTTCTTTGGTTCATAGATAAGATAAAATTAGATATATTATTTTTTATCTTACCGTGAGACTGCAAGAATTGAACCTAAATTTTACCTGGCAAAATTATTTTTAATTTACTAAAAGCGAATAATTTGTCGAACTTAAGAATATATTTGCACAAATCATCTTGAGCCTGTCTGATAAACGGAAACTTGTATTAGCTTTGAAAAGCCGTATCCTTTAAGCTTTACTGGGATTTCTCTTTTTTTTATAATTGAGTACTTCTGACAGTCTTGTCTTTAAATTATTCTCATTTTCTGTTGTTCTAGTGCTAATTCAATGCATCTGAATATAAAATCTGTTAACATCAAAAAGGAAAATGTTCGAGATTATATTTTATTATTATTTGAATTGATGTTAGCAGGTTTTTGCTTTTTTATTCTAGGATGCCTTTGAGCATATATAATTGAATTTGAAGGGGGGGGGACATAGAATTAACTATCGATTGTAACAAAATAAATCTTGTTCCTCTTTGGTGAAGGAAATCTATTTTTATTTGATCTGATAGTGAAATTCAAGAGATTTATATGGCTTGTTTTCTGTTTCAGTTCTAATAATGGAAGGTGGTGAAGAAGATTACACTGCTGCTAATGCTGGAGCTTCAGCAACCTACCCTGTACAGTGTTCCTCACTGCGTAAAAACGGGTTTGTAATGTTAAAAGCTCGCCCCTGCAAAATAATGGAAATGAGTACATCTAAAACAGGAAAGCACGGACATGCAAAAGTAAATATCTTGTGTATAGAAACTGATTAACCAGTTATATTTCTGGGTTTTCTTTTTTGTTGTGAAAGCATAGACAATTGTATTGCCATCTTAAATAATTTATAACTAAGGTACATATGTTAATGCCTATGAATTTAAGCCAATCCATAATGAATATTGTGATCTTTAATTATTTGAGCTTGGTTATCATTTATAAAATTTCCCTTGCCTAAATTCAAATTGCTATTCTTTAATTTTGATCCTGTTCAAGGAGATATTTGATTCTATTTGTGTTTGTAATATGTTACATTGTTAATATACATATTTTCTTAAACTGTTAAATATAACTTATGTAAAATTTAAGAAAATAATTAGTGGTTGTATTTTATTATCGATTTTTCTTGGTGTTTGAATACTAGACTAGTTTGTAAAATCATTTCAAGTGAATAAATATATTTAATACTTTCCTGGATCCATTTAATCCCTTCTATATCAAATTTCAGAAATGCTGCATATATACATAAATATATTATGACAGTGAACTATCATGAAATATGAAAAGGGCTGTTTTGACCACTAAAAATGAATTATGCCTCGATTTTAATTTGGCTTTTAATAAATCTGAAACTTTAGTGTCTGTTGATGGTATTTTATTTTTTTTAAAAAAAGATAGTGTAGAGAACACAACTTCCATTTGGGTTTTCATTGTTATTATTCTCTAGTGTGTTTGTTTATAGCTGATAATCCTCTTAATAACTTAGCAGCATATAATCCTCTTGTAACAAGGAACATTTTATTTTATAGGTACATCTTGTAGGACTTGATATTTTTACTAATAAGAAATATGAAGATTTATGTCCATCTACACATAATATAGATGTACCTAATGTTAATCGTTGTGACTTTCAAGTAAGTATATTTTTATTACTAAATAAATTTTTATTTTATTTTACTCAATATTTTCTAAGGTTTTAAGACTTTGATTTTTGTCATCTTGTTCTAATTAAATTTCATATTTTATGAAAAATTATTTATTGCTTTAATATTAGTTGATAAGAAATAGCCGTAATTGCTTTTCTAATAATAGTTGTACTATTACTTTATCCAAAAAAGCCTAAATATCTTTAATGTAAATCTAAAATAAGGATGGATTCATCATTTAGTAAATTATATATTAGTAGCTTACAATTAAAAGGAATTTCATTAGGAAGTATCACGTTTTTGATTCTAATTATGAATATTTCTCTTTCAGCTAATTGACATTAGTGATGATGGTTTTGTTACACTTATGAATGATAAAGGTGAAACACGTGATGATCTCAGACTCCCCGAAGGAGAGTTGGGACAGAAAATACGTGACGAGTTTGGTAAAGAAGACATCACAGTGATAGTAAGTGTTCTTTGAAGCTTGGATGTAATTTAATGTTATAAAATAGCTCCCGAGTTTATTTTCAATTTATCATATTTATAAAATATGGGGTTTTAATTCTAATTCTTTTACTTGGCTTTATTAATATATGTTCAGTTTGAAATGAATTTGTTTGTCATGGTTTTTTTTATTAGAATTTATGAAGCTGTGAATTCATTCATAGTCTGTACCAACTATATTAAAATAAAATTAAAGTATTTAAATCTTTTCCTCTTTAAGAAACTTTATGCATATTTTAATTTTTTAAAGTAATTGCAATTTAATTCAATTAAATCTTTCCTGTAGATAACTGAATTGATTCCTTAATTATTCATTGTGTATTGTTTTATCGGTAAAAGTAAAGTTTATGGTACGGACCCACGCCAAAATATCGCCAATTGTCTTCCATCTTGGATTGGTCAAAAATGGCTCTATTAAACCCATGCGGTCCAAAAAAAAATTTTTATTAATAATATTAAGGAAGAAAAAAATAGTCTTTAAAATTGATAATGGTTTCAAAAGAGTAGAAATTAATACAATTTAATGCAAAATGAGAACATTCCATGAAATTCAATGAATTTTCCAGAAGATTTAAAGAATTATTTGTATTAGAACACAGGATGACATATCAGTAAAAAGCAATTTTTACTTAAATTATTTGAATTAGAACACAGGATAAAGGATTTGTTTAGAACACGGGATAACTTAATGGAACACAGGATAAAAAAAATCTTATGGGGGGGCTGCTTCCTCCCCCATTACCAAATATTAGTTAAATAATTTGAATTAGAACACAGGATTAGAAAATAGGATAAAAAAAAAAAGACTAGCAATTTTTACTTAAATAATTTGTATTGGAACACAGGATAATAAGATATCATTAAAAAGCAATTTTTACTAAAATAATTTGAATTAGAACACAGAATAAAGGGTTTATATTAGAATACGGGATAACTTAATGGGAACACAGGATAAAGAATTTGCATTAGAGCAGGGGATAACTTAATGGAGCATAGGATAAAGAATTTGTATTAGAACACGGGATAACTTAATGGAACACAGGATAATAATTCTAATGGGGGCAGCCCCCAACCCCCCGATTAGCAAATATTACATATATTTAAAGCACAAAAAGAATACATAAAAATGGTTAAGAAATGAACGAAATAATTTACCTAGTCATTCCTCGCCAGGCAAATCGCACGTTTACTGCGTGTATATATAGGCACATGGTCAACCGAAGGGAACAGTAACAAAAAAAAGCGACCCCTGGCCATTCCAAAAAAAAAAAAAACCTCTTTAGGGTTACCATAGGTTTGTCACCGGTCAAGCAGGGGTTACCATATTTGGCGATACATCGCCAAGAAAATTCAAATTTGACGCCGTACCATAAACTTTACTTTGGTTGTTTTATCCTTGCTTAGATTATTGATATAAATGGCTTTGTATTTATGGTTGAAAAGATATTTTACAATGAATGGATTTCTTTGTATGTCAAAGTATTTGTTTAAATTCTTTTGAGATTTTATTTTTTAAAGTAAGCATCTACAAGATGTTTTATGTAATCCTTTATATATATATATATATATATATATATGGGTGTGTTATAATTTATATGTGAAATGACTGTACACTCATTGAATTTTTCCTTTTGCAGGTTACCGTTCTGTCAGCTGTTGGTGAAGAAGCTATTGTCGCTTGCAAAAATGCAAGTTAAATGAATGAATAAAATATAAACATTATTACTGGGAAGCATTTTTTTTCTTCCTTGTACTTGCTTTTTTTAAAAAAATATATATATACATGTAATAATTAAGCATTCCCTGCTAATTTTTTCTATTATGCTTCTTTGAAAAAAATTCAAACAATTGGATGGGGGAAAACCCAATAGAAGCTATTGATGTGCTCCTGGTCTTCTCTGCTGGGAGCTCTACACCTTGCTGCAATAGATTTACTGATCACAATGGATTTTCAGTTCTTGTGACTCACTGAGAATTATCAAGTTACTTGAATATGAAGTGTTGGGCCTCTTTGTTACTATTATCATGTTTTTGTTACTTCATTTTTTAATGTTGATGCAACATAATTTTTTATATGGAAGCCAAGTGATGTGTTATGATTCTTGAAACTAAATTATGCATTCTGTCGAGATTAATATATTTAGAACTAAGCCTTCAACAAAAAAAATGTCTTCATCAGTAATAAATAAATTAAATTGTGTTTTTGTATTTTGTTACTTCTGAGTTGTTGTTATGCACAGTTTTGTCTTCAGGTTGGTGTGGATTCTATTTAAGCACTTGTTAAAACTTCCCTGTCTTCGTAGATATGTCCTGTAAAAAATTAATCACTGCCTAATAACATGCAATGGGGACATGTGTATTTTCGTCAAAATTTCTTGTTATGTGAATCACTTCCTGTTAGACTTTCCCCAGTGCCTACTTCTGTTATCCCTGCTGGTCATTTGTCAGTAAAATTTTCAAACAATTGATTGAAGGTTGATTAAGCCTAACTAAAATAAGTAATTATATTTTCTTATACTGCTCAGCTTGTCAGACTGGATGTGTCTGAAAGCAACTCAAGTTCTGTGTTTTTAAAAAAAGCATGTAATATGAAACAAGCGTTTGATTAAATAAAGTGTCCTTTTTTTAGAGCTTTGGCAATGCTTTTAAATGATGCTCAGTAGTTAGATATAATAATTATAAGGCAATACACTATCAACAAAAAACATGCAATTTCAAGCTTGTCTAGCATTAAAATACTCTTATTCATGGCATGAATTGCATAAATTATTAACAAAATTGAAACTTAGGAAGAAAAGTAACATTATTTGTTCTCAAGATAGTATAATTTCTTTAAAACTATTTATGTAATATAAAAATCATTACTTATCAAGTATAAACATTGTTTTAAGAATATTTTTTATTGTTTCATGTGATAATTTATGCCACTTTTTAATTCAATGTTTCCCTTGTTTAATTTATGAAATTGCAAAATGCTAGAAGGGCTTGTCTTGTTGCCAAAATTTCTGTTGAATCGAGAAAGGATACAGTACACTCCTGAGTATCTGGTTCATGTATCCAGTCTGTTTTTCTTTCCGTTTTAATTTATTTAATAAGGGCAATGTCAATATTGTAATGAAAGTGGGAGTACTTTTTCCTACATTTCCTCCCACAAACTGCTAAGTTTTGACAGGAAAGAAGCAGCATGCCACTTATTGTTTTATCAGTTGGTAATTTATTAATTTGTGTTCTATGTGGGTTAGATAAATGAAGGACTTCAATAAATAAATGAGAAAATATGTATTGTAACAGAGTTTTAATGCAGATAATTTGTATTCTGGTACCGAAAACGTTAAATTAACTGAATTTATTTCCCCCCTATTTATTCGGTCTACCACATTAGGCCGTATACTCTGGAGTGTTTTGTATTTAAAAATTATAGATAATAACTCAATTACCATAGTTTGAACAGAGAAATAGGCGATTTCTTTCTGAACCTTACAAGATAATTTTTGGTCACAAGACATACAGTATTGGTTATATTTCTGTGCACTTTTCTTTCAACTCAATTGAAAATACTTTTAATTCTGCAGTGAAATGCAAATTCATCTGTAAAGCATTCATTAATGTAATTTTTCATACTCGTAAGGTTTAAATTGGACATTAACTCAAGATTTTAGACTTTACTTTTTAATTTAGATACACAATTTATCATAGACTATTAAATCTAGTGTTTTCAGTCTTATCAAATAGTAAAAAATCAAATATCTACAAAGTTGCATTGTATTTAAATAATTGATAAATCTTGGAAATGTCTAAAAAATCGAATTTGAATATTGAATAATTTCATGTCAGATTTTTTAAAAACTGAATAGAATAAAATCGGTTATTTGCAGGTATTTAAAATGATTGTTCTTGAGAAAGTGTTAAATCCAGTGATTTTCTCGGTTTTTTTTTTTTTTTTTTTTGTCCTTGCATGCTTTAAAAGTTTTAGAATTTTGGCAGCTCGCAAAGAAGGGGATAATTTAAGTTTACTTACTGATAATACATTGTAAAATACTTAAATGATAATAATTTTGAATGTAAAATCATATGTACTACAAAAACAACACGACATTTGTTGAGTGTTTAATTACAAAGTAATAGTAATATTTTTAATGAGAAATTTGAGCTCGATGTTTTTTGATAATTTAATTCATATTGACAATGCTACTCTCATATCCTCCTCTACAGTTAACAGCCTCGATCTTTTTTTACGTTTTTATTTTGGTTAATACTAAAAAGCGAATTCGCACAAGCAAGATGTGGAAAATGGAAAGCTTTTTTGGCTATCATGGGATAATCGCATCTAATGCTAATTCAAAATGAAATAATTGATTCTTCTGAATATTTTTAAATTAAATATCAATTAATAGAAAATGATAAAAAAAAATTTAAAAGCATAACTTTTACTATATACATTTATAGAATCCTTTTCATTACATTCTGCAAATGATTTAACTTAATTTGGAAATATGTTCTTAAAAAATTAATGTATATACTTCTGGTCTATTCACACTTAAGTGTGCTTAGAAACATTGTATGAATCAGTTCAATTGAACTTTCTAAGCAATAATCATAAGTTGATTCTTTCAGTTCTAAAAGTTCCTCTATACTAATTTGCAAAGTAAATATCTGTATAAGATTTATTTTGAATTGGTAAATAAGTTATTGCTGTTTCTACTAACATTTTAAATCATTTCTGTCGCTCATACGGTATATTTAGTTTGATAATTATCTGACACAATTGCATTATTTTTGATACAGTCTAGAGTACTTTTCAATCTTAAATGAGATGGAAAACATTTTTTTTTAAATCTTAATTTGCTAGATTTTCTCGAGGAAAAGGAAACGATCGGTAATAGATTGATTTATGTTGCAAAATTACGCTATCGATTTCTGCCTAAACGATGACTAGTTTTCCACTACCTATTGCCATAACCCATTTGTTTTGTCATATTTCCGAGACATGCGATTAGAAAAAGCTCCGAGCTGATTTGTGATCTATCAGACAACCCATTACTTATAAGAGTGAGATATTTGAATTCCATTTTAAACCTTTGCTGTTGTACTCTCGGCACCAAAGCCTTTTCACCGTTCCGGTTGTATGTCCTGGAATGTAAATATTCTGGGATATGGAGCGACAAAGGCTATAAGAAGTTGTATGTCTCTTTTAGGCCACCACAAAAAAGAAACATGGCGCAAGAGCCAGTCTGTGCCAGAAAGAAACATGTACAACTGATATGGTTTTCGTAATATCTCCATTTAGGATAAATCAGTTGACACTTGTTATGAAAAGACAGGAACTTTTGCATGAGCCAATACTATGCTTCGTGATAATGAATCCTGATGTTAACACATTAAAGGCGGGAGTCGTAGCCCTACGATTTGATACTACCGACACAAGAACCCTGACCATGGTTGCCCGTACCAGACGAGTCTAAGGGAAGACAAGTAAGGAGGGAAATAGACATTAAAGCAGGCCACAACATTTGGCTAACTGAGCGCGCTTCATTAGGCCAGACATTCTTTTCGCTTGTGTTTATATTAAACATACGCTTACGTTTATACATACGTATTTATATGACAGCTAAAATTAAATTGTAGATAAACTTAGAAAATTCCTTGTTATGTAAGTTTTAAAATAATGTCTTGTACAAGAAAGCCTTCGACGATATTTCTTTGACTGCTTTTGTATTGATTTGTTTAAGACGAGGCTGCCGTCAATTTAATAAAAACCATCGGATAATAGCAAAATAGTTTGATATTTTCTTGAAGATTCATGTGTCTTCAATCTTAACGTTGCAACTTAATGAATCAAAACATTATTCAAAATTATTTAGCTGACATCTATTACTATCTGAATATTTGGCGAATGTGTTGGCGGAATTGTGCCGATACATAGGTTGAATTCCGCCAAGGATCGAACCTGCGATGTTCGGGTTTAAAGTCCAGTAACTTATCCACTATAAAAAAATGGCCACCGATGTTTAATGGTAGTTACTGGCTTATTAAGATGTCACCACAAATATGTAAGTGAAATAATTTTACTCAAAAATAATGATATAATTTAGTTTATAGAAACAAATGAACCCCGTCAGATATTTATAATTTTTTTTAAATTAAATAACAAGCATGTGTACTTTTTTGAAGTCATTATTGTAAGCATGGACCGAAGTACAAAGCGAAATGAGACTTCAAGCCGGCGAGTCTTCTAATTACTTTCTAACCGGTTCTTTTGGCGTCAAAAGAAATACTGCCCTTGCTTTCACCCCCAAAATGTAATAGAACATCCCGTTTACAAGCTGGCTTTCAGAGTTATAGGGTTTTCTCCTGATGGTAAGACAGTAGCATGCTTTCGCCAAGATCCCTCGCCTTTAATGTGTTAATAGAGCCGACTATAACGAAATCGACAGTATTTGAAGATACTTAAGAAAATTCGAAGAAGTACAAATTCTTTTTTATGTAATTTGGCATTCCGTTTTTTAAGATATTCCAAATAGAAAGTTACCAAAAGAAGTGTATTATGAAACTGAAACTAGCTAATAACTGTGAAAGAAACTTATTTTGACAATTTGAACGCTGACTCCGGTACTGCAAGTGATAACGTGGACCATCGTAGAGATTCTGATGACCATCGTCTTGAGATAAAGAAGAAAGACTTAATATTAAGGCCTTATCACACGGCAAAATATCGTCGGCACTCTCCGTCAGCAAACGACAGCGAAAGTTGACGTCACTTCAAAGTTTCACATGATTGGTTGAATTTCGTTTGCGGACCATATTTCCGACGGCATTTTCTAGATGGTTAGAAAAAGTTGTTGATTATGAAACTTGCTTGGCCGGTTCTGAGGGTAGAAACGGAAAATTGATGATGGAAAGTGCCGACGATATTTTGCCGTGTGATAAGGCCTTAAGAGACATACAAACAAACAATCATTTTTATTTTTATGTGTTTTTTTAGGGGGGGGATCGTACTGTCAGTACATTTCTTGTCCCATGAAACCACTTAAGGCCTTATCACACGGCAAAATGTCGTCGGCACTTTCCGTCAGCAAACGAACAATGAAAGTTACGTCATTTGTGCGACGTCACTTCGAAGTTTCACATGATTGGTTAAATTTCGTTTGCTGACAATATTTCCGACGGCATTTTCTAGTTGGTTAGAAAAAGTTGTTGATTATGAAACTTGCTTGACCGGTTTTTGAGGGTAGAAACGGAAAAGTGCTGACGATATTTCACCGTGTGATAAGGCCTTTAGATTACATACATTGCGGCATTGTCAACACATCACAAGTACAGATTGTGCTGTCTGTTCGAAACAGAAAAATCATGGCAGAAGACGTCAAAAGAATTATTTTTGAGACACTTGTCATCGAAAACTAGGACTTTTGAAAGATACCACACAATGGCTAATTATAAACTATGTAACTAACTGTTACATAACTCTTATCTTCTCTTTGGGATACTAGATGGCGGTGATGCCTGGTAGGTTATCCCATATTGCATAGCGAGGTGAATGAGATGTGGTACTGTACTGATAAGCTCGGCGCGTGAATATCTTGTCTTGGTGCTTGTTTAGTGTGTGAATGTGGTTATTAAAGAAATGTTCCTGAAAACATAAGTCCTGTTGCTTCCTGCACAGATCATAATAATCTACACTCCACCAATTTATAATTTTAAGGTGGGTTCACACAAGGCTAACTATTGAACGCAATAGAAGATTACGTGACCGCAACGGGACAATGGCAACTAGTTGTCCCGTCGGGCAACCGTTGGTCATTATCCTAACTTCTTTGTCTCAACTGTGCATTACGAGAACAACAGTAGTGAGGCAACGATTGCGCGCAATAGTTAGCCTCGTGTGAACCCATCTTTGCAATAAAGCATTGCATTAAAACATATTGTGTTTATAGTATCGATGTATACGCTCTACGTATACAACGTATCACTTATCGTTCAGATAAAATTAATTCCGACCAGTGTGATACTTACGTCCAAATTTAATACGCCCGCAAAGGGTTAATAGAATGGCAATAAATGCATCTCTAAATCCACGGTTTGCGCTCCAAACGTATATAAAATTAACCATTGCATCTGCGGCTTCTATGCCTATTTGCTCTGCATGTATGCGAGGAAAACGTAAAAATTACATGTTTGCATGTAAAAACTGTACAATAATGGAATTGTTATTTGTATAAAGATAATTTTTTTAAATTTTTTTTGATATAAATATAATTTTGTGCGTTTACTTCTTCGGAAGTTATGACGGAAAAACCTTTTAACTCCTATTTCACACCCTGAATGAAACCATAGAGACTTTCTTAATGGTTAGTTAATGTATGTTAATTTTCATTAGAATCTGCCATGAGGTGTGAAGTTGAATTTAGTTCATACAAATAAACAAATGGGTATAATTTTCAATGGGGTGTCCTCTTTTACTGTGGATCCATATCTAATTTTTAAACCACTACATATAATTAGATATATAGTTCTAGGTGGAAAAATGTTTTAAATGACGAGAAATTTAATATTTTGTTGTTCCGAGTCAATAAATATATTTTTCAAAAAATTACGGAATGTATCATTTTATAAGGTTCTATCAATCATATCAAGTAAAAATTTGTCGATTTACAAAAATAAATAATACAAAAAAAGTTCATCGTTTTGTCAATTTCAAAAAATAATAGTTGGTTGTATAATTGCAACTTTCGGACCAAGTCTTAAAATCTCAATGCTTCGAAATTATCTATAAAATTTGTTTAAAAAAGCGATCGATTTTAATAGTTGAAAAACTGATTTATTATAATCAGAGCTTCAAGGTTAATTTACTAAATACTAGCCGCCTTTGGCGTCCAGCTGGTTCGCCATGACTAATGCGTTCTAAAATTTTCAATTAAATCACATATTCATTAGCCTTGAAGTAACTCCGGGCATTGATTGGCCTGAAATTAATATTTTCTTTAAGATGATGGACTGAAAGTTCTAAAAGAACACGTTTTCTTAATAATATTCTTTCATTTTATAAATCGGTCAGTTTTAATGATTGATTTAGAAGATTTATTGATGTAGCAACTTTTGTTTAAAATATCAATAAAAATATTTTGTAAAATCTGGCTCACAGAGCAAAGTATGAAAAAAAAAATTAAAACTCATTATTCATAAATGCATTGGTTTGACTCAAGCTACATAAATGTAATTAGTTACTTCATTTACATCAAATTAATAGTATTAAACAATATATATGCCTATTAATAATATTTTACAAATTGGCCATTGAACCGGAGTTTGAATGCATATCTTGTATAAATTCAATCCTGTATAAATAAAGATAATTTATTGAATTAATAATTTAGATATTGCAAACGATATATTATAGTAATATTTAAGAATAATTTATGTAAATATAATACCAAATGCAAATTTAAAATGTACATATATGGTTTGCAAAGCATGCTTCTAGAGTGTTCAAAAATGTGTGAACCTTTTTAATGCATTGAGCCCGCAGAGCACCGTACATAAAGTGTTAATATTATTATATTCATTTATATATCATGTATTAATACAACAAAACAGATATTCAATTTCTGACACTTTTTCATTTACACTTTTATAAATAAACAAGCCAGTACCCGGCGAGTTGCTGCTGCAGAGGAAATAATTTTGGAAATATCGTTTCAAATTTAAAATAACGGTCTTGTTTAATTAGAAAGGATAGAAAGAATATTTAGTTTCGTATCGGAAATGAATACATTCATTGAAATTGAATGATATATAAAGGAGA
>JAPMOQ010004482.1:1212163-1238681 GCA_026543055.1 Argiope trifasciata | reverse complement strand
GGTAGCTGTAGGTCCAACGGTCTGGCCTGTAGAGCGCCAACACACACGCACATTGAGCTTTATTATAAGTATAGATTATTTGAATTACAGAAGTATCCATATCACCAAACGATCGCATTCAAGTGCCTGTTAAAAATTCGTGAGTTTATATAGTGTATTCACGGGAAAATGCGAAAAAATAAATAGTTAAACTTTTGTACTCCGATGATGCTTTTCATTCACCATAAGTTTCATATAAAACAGATTCATGCTAAAAATTAAACTTGTCTAGGTTGAAGTTGCAATGAAAAACAATTTAAGCTTTTAATTCGAGCTTTTGTCAACATGTTTATTTCTTCGTTGACGCGTTGGAACAAACTAAAATTTACTTTTATTTTTTATAAAATTAATTGTTGAAAAATGTGTTTAAAACGCTTTTTTTCATGAAAATTTATTTCATACGTTAAAAAAAAACTTGGTATCATTGAAAAAATTATTTTTTGTACTTTAGGTGGATGAAAAATTCATTTTCGTGTTTTAAAATTTATAGAAGTTTTTAGAAAAAAAAGGACAAAATTTAGGTTAATTTTTAAACAAATTAATTTTTTTTCGAAAAATCGTTACGTGATACATATTTTTATCTTCCTAAGTATACATTTTTTAAGTTTGGTAGCTTTAAATCAAAAGTTCAGGCCTGTAGAGGAGCAAATACACCACACACACTCACAAACACACATTCAGTTTTATTACAAGCTATCCTCCTTTGACTTATTCACCCCCCATTTGCGATCGCTAATATTTTCAATTAAATCTTTACTAATATAATAAATGTGAAAGTTTGGATGGATGGATGTTTGTTACTCAATCACGCCAGAACGGCTGAACGGAACTGGATGAAATTTAGCACAGAGATAGATTAGAGTCAGGAATAGAACATGGGCTACTTTTTATTCCGGTTCATTGGTTGGTTCATTTTTTATTCATTAAAAAACCAACTTTATCACCAAAAAGCTGAGGGTAAATAGCGCCAATGAGTAAGGCTCCGGGGTTTTTTTTCCAAAAGAAATCAGGTTAGGGTTAGCAGAATTTCGACCGATTATTTCAAACGATTCGGTTTATTTTTTTAGCGTTTGATGTATTTTAAATCAAACGTTGTTAATGAATCGATCTTTCAGATTCATGCTGAAGTCCTTTTAAATGAAAAGGAAATAGAACAAAGGAAATAAAAAATTTCTAATCTGCATTGCGTTACCCCAACTGGCGTAGGAAAGTCAGACATGTGTGTTTCGTCAACTGGCATTGAAAGTTTGCGCTTGACAGTTGACAACTGTGTTTTCATTTAAATTAAAAGTTTAAAAATGATGTGTGTAATACTGTTGTAGGTATCTCCATCTCGATCCATCCATAAAATGGATTTGACCTGATTTTAAAGAAATACTGACTTGCTGTTTTGTTTCATTTTGGGTATACAATGTAAATCAATTGTTTTTACGTTAGTTGTGTGTTTTTGTTATAAAATTGCATTTATGTTATATATTTTTCGTATATGCTTATAGTTCCAAATGCATCGTTTTCAGATTATGCTTAAATTTTTTTGACTTGTCATAGTTCTTCGTACATCCAAATGTCCCCTCGAGCAGAGTCGCGGGCTAGTTCTTTGTATAATATTATAATAGTCTAAATAACATTTTCAGCAAAATATTTATAAAGCTTCACATTTTGATCTGCTATTTTAGAAGATTTCTGAATAATTTAGAGCAATTCCGACTATTTTAGAAGAATTTGTCTTTCAGCTTCCCTAAAAGTCGTATGAAATAGATACATTCTGATAATTTCTAGCGTTTTAAAAACGTGATCTCATTTCTAACCTAACATGCTGTAAAATTTGTCATTTTTCTTCATTTTAATAGTGTGTTTTACATGTAAATTAAAATCATTTACAGATTCTTCTTAGAATGAAGTAAATATGTAGCTTGTCTTCCTGAAATCTGCTAGCACAATAATGGTTTGTGTTAAGATCAGAAGTTTAAGATAACCGACTACGTTCGAAGGAAATTTTTGAAAAATTGGATTTTTTAAAAACTATTTATGATTTTTAGATGTATCGTCAATTATAAATACTATAAATACAATTTTTTTTTTTTTTTCAAAATATAGCATATTTTGAGAAATAGGAAAATTTGTAGTAAATTTAACTAAAACGGTTAGCGCTCTACTCAAAATTATAATGTAGCAATCCTACTTTCTTTGTGCACAAATTATAGAAATAATGATGAGTAAAATGAACCAAAATCTAAGAAACGTTTTGAGATACAAAGAAGTGAAGGGTAAAAATATACGTATACATGCATTTTTTTCCATAAATTCACAATTTAATTTTTCTAAAAACACTCATATATGGAAAAGCAGTTCACAAAATAAAAATTTTAATGCATTTCATTGTCCACATCATTTAAAACACATGCTGAAATTTTTATGTAAATACCTTTATTAGGTATACTTCTATTAACGGTGCAGAATTTTTTTGAAAATTCAAATTACAGACAAATTTTAGCTGAAAAATATGTTTATATTGAAATTCCCCCGGATGATAGTTCAAGCCTTCCTTTTTCTAGAAAAGATAAATTGTTTTGGAAAGAGGAAAGTCTGAACAACAAAAAATAACAATTAAAAAAAATCGCTAATATGGTTGAAAACCAGTATTTTTAATGTAGTCGGATACCTTAATTTCATTATTTTATAGATTGCATTGTTTTTGTAGTAATGCTGAAGGTAATTCCGGGGAAAAAAGAAGGAGGGGGGACCGTGACTTTTATAAATAATTTTAGCATTCTTTCAGAATTGTTCTTTGAGTTATTGTTCCTGATACATTTCACATTCGTTCATAACTCTTCTGATTCTTATTTAAAAATGATTAAATCTAGAAAAACTAATTATACAATAAAAACACTTACATCACAGAAAAGATAATTTTCTGAATTTTAAGATACATTTATTATTATTGTTATTATTTTTGTATTGTAAAATTTTCGAAAGTTTCTATTTGTACTGCAATATTTCGAATCAAAAAGCAAACAATCATCGAAATTTTGTTTATTTTTCAATTAGAATTTAAAACAAGCTTACGTTTATTATTTTATTAGATTTAAAATATTCTTTTGTTTATTTTTTAATTAATTTTAGTTGAAATTTAAAACTCTGCAGTACACAGCCCCCCCGCTTCTGAAAGTACACACTTGAAGAAAAGTTTGAAAACACGTATGCAATCATCTTTATTGTAAGTTATGATTTCGATATTTTGAACAAGAAACAAAATTTTAATAAAAAGAATAAGAATAAATTTCTGTTAAGCAGACAAGTGATAGATCTATTGGATAAAATCAAAATGTTAAGTCGAATGAAATCAAATTTATATTCACGTGTAGCTAAGCTGTTGAGTAACTTTGTGATTTGGTTATTTTATAAAGATCAGTATCGCTTGCATACGAGCAGGTGAAATTATCCAGGTCTGCCGTGTTTGTCTTTTTTCGTTAGATTAGTTTACAGCTGCGTTTCGAATATCATAGACAAAACTGATTTTTTCTTGGATAACTGCTGATGTGTATTTCTATTTTATTGTTATTATTATTATTTATTCTTCCGCTTGGATGTAGTAATTCTAGATGGGGGATAAAACTTTAAATCGCAAATAAGACTTAAACTTTTCAAAATTAGAAACAAATTAAATCTTACTATCGTTCATCATTAAAAACAAAATAATTAATTAACAATAAGGAATGAAATGTTTGTTATATATCTAGTAAAATTAAAAAATAAGTACATTTTTAAAAAATCTTATTACATTAAAAAATCTTATAGCTAGACAATATTAATTCAATATTTCTTTTATTAAAAATGACCTTCAGCCGATTTTCTTGAAATATTAGTTTTATTTCGTTTCATTAGATTCCTTGCAATTCATTTCAAAACTTCTTTGCGATATCATCAGAGAAAGAAAAAAAATGCCGATTCTTCATTCTTTGCTCTCTAACAATGGAAGAAAAATCTGATGAAACAATGAAAGTATTTTAGCAAATTGCATATAAGAATAACTTTCAAAATTTATTGAAATTAAGAGAAAGTTAAATGGAAATAAAGAAGGTATCACCAAAGAAAATATTTTAATTTAAAAATAAAGGAAACTAATTTTGAGTGATACTATTTTCGAAAACCATGAATGTCTTTTAATTTTTAACTAATTAAAAGTATAAGAAACTCGTTTCGAAGTGAATATTTCCATACTCCAAAGTCTATATTTTACCAAATATTTGGCACCAGTAACTAAACCATTTTTTAATGAAATAATTATTAAAAAGTATTTTGTTATTGTTTGTTATTTTTCCACAGATATTTGCCACAGACGGCAGAACAGAATTGGATGAAATTTTGCACGAAGATTGATTTACAATCAGGAATAGAGCATAGGCTACTTTTTATTCAGGTTAATTAAGTGGTTAATTTTTTATTCATTAAAAACTGATTTTCACGCCAAAACGCTGTGGCCAAATTCCCCCAAAGATAGTTAGGCTCCAGTTTTTTCCCCCCAACAGAATTCAGATTACGTTTAGGAGAATGTCGACCGATTATTTCAAACGATTTTATTTATTTTCTTTGTGTTTGATGTTTTTAAAATCAGATGTTGTTAATGAATCGATCTTTCGGATTCATTCTGAAGTACTTTTAATTTAAAAGAAAACTGAATAAAGGAAATAAAATATTTCTAATCTGCATTGCATTACCCGAAGTAGCGATGGAAAGTCAGACAAGCGCGTTACGCCAACAGTGTATAATACTGTTGTAACTATCGCCATCTCGATACATAAATAAAATGGATTTGACCGGACTTGATCTATTTTGTTTTATTTTTGGTATACAATGTAAATAATTTGTTTTCCCGTTAGTTGTGTGTGTTTGTTATTAAATTGTATTTATGGTATCGTTAAGTGTTAAGCGTATCTTTTTTATGTCAGGTTTAATTTTTTTTTATTTGTCATTATTTGATAGTTTTTCCTATACACTGATGGAAAAAAAATCCCAAGACTAGGAAGGAGCTGTGCTAGATAAACGAAATTTGGTAGAAGTGTTTATACATCTGAAAGATGACGTCGATTCAAATTTCGAGCTACGCGCGTAAGTATGGCGCCAGTAGCGACACTATAAACATGCAAATGAGGTTTACTTTAAATAAGCGCTGTAAGGTTCGTGATCGTTATTTACAGTTGAGATTTGACGTAGTGGGTTAATGTTAGTCAAGGATGCCTCTGAGAAGACGAAGAAGCCATTATCAACAGCTCACCGAGTTTGAACGAGATCGTGTTGTAGGGATACGAGAAGGTGGGTTTTCTTTCCGCGATATTGCTGAAAGACTTGGCAGGAATGTATCCACTGTGCATGAGTATTGGCGGCAGTGGTCAAGGGAAGGTACTGCCTCAAGAAGACCAGGTTCCGGGCGGCCACGTGGTACTACTGAGAGGGAAGACCGTCGTATTCGGCGTATGACTGTGGCTAATCGTATTGCGTCTGCAGCTGAAATTCGAGCTGCAGTTGGCACCACAGTGACACAACGAACTGTTACAAATCGGTTAGTTCAAGGACAGCTCCGAGCCAGACGCCCTGTACAGTGCATTCCACTGACTCCAAACCACTGCCGTTTGCGACGTGAGTGGTGTCAAGCTAGAGCTCATTGGAGGACGGAGTGGAGATCTGTTGTGTTTTCTGATGAAAGCCGGTTCTGCCTTGGTCGCAGTGATATCCGTTTGTTGGTTAGAAGGAGGCCAGGTGAACGCCTGCTAGTGACCTGTCTGCTGCCTAGACACACAGGGCCTACTCCTGGAGTTATGGTTTGGGGATCAATTTCGTATGACAGCAGGAGCACTCTCGTGGTTATCCCACGCACCCTGACTGCAAATTTGTACGTGATACAACCTGTTGTGCTGCCATTCATGAACAGCATTCAAGGGGGTGTTTTCCAACAGGATAACGCTCGCCCTCAAACCGCTGTTGTAACCCAACATGCTCTACAGAGTGTCGACATGTTGCCTTAGCATGCTAGATCACCAGATCTTTCTCCTATCGAGCACGTATGGGACATCATTGGACGACAACTCCAGCGTCATCCACAACCAGCATTAACCGTCCCTGCATTGACCGCCCAAGTGCAACAGGCATGGAACTCCATCCCACAAACTGATATCCGACACCTGTACGACACAATGCATGCACGTTTGCATGCTTGCATTCAAAATTCTGGTGGTTACACTGGTTACTAATGTACCAACATTTCACATTTGAAATGGCTGTTCTCGCCAATGGCTCTACCTGTGAAACTTTAATCAATTAAATATGTTACCTAGACAAATGTATTCCTAAAATTTCATTACTGTACAATAATTTTTTCTTGGTGTTGGGATTTTTTTCCATCAGTGTATATACATCAAAATTTCCATGCGAACAGAGTCGCGGGTAATAGCTAGTGTTATTATAAATGAAGAACTGTAAAAAAAATGAAAATACACACTTTAGATTAAAAACATGTTTTTTTCTCATTATCTCTCTCTCTCTCTCTCTCTATATATATATATATATGTATGTGTGTGTGTGTGTGTGTGTGTGTGTGTGTGTGTGTGTGTAGAGATTTAATCAGCGGCCCTTGCTGTTAAATATTTAGTTCCAATTTGTTGCAATAGATGTCGCCACGGGTATCACTAAATATCGCTGAACCTAAGAAGAATTTGAGGAAAAGCGAACAGCGCATTCGCTCGCCAGATGGGACCAGAGAGGGTCGTATCGTTCCGATCATGCATCTTTTAAAAACGTAACGTAGTTTTGCCATGAAACAATTATTAACTACTCTTGGTGGCATCTATAAGCAAATCTTTTTTTTTCTCTGTTGTAAATAGTCCTGTGATAATTGTAAATGTCTTTTTCTTTACTGTAAATAAATTTCTTTCATATTCAAAAGCTTCTTTTTCTTCATTCAGTGACCCTAGACACTGAATTAAATGTGGTTGGATGGGCATTCTGTCCCACCCAATTCCTACACACACACACACACATATATATATTTATATATATTGTCTACTTTCTATTACTTTACAATTTCAATTGAAAAAATAAAACTCTCTTTGTATATCTTCCGTGGTGAAGTCCTGCGACTGAATCATTGGAAACATTTCAGAAAGGTTTGTTTCTGGTGAGCTTTTATAACACTTAACCTTTAATGCCCTAAGTTTCAAGTTTGGTATCAGACTTTTCAGTCAAATTGTACACTTGCAGTGGTTTTTTAAATATTTGATTGCATGTAGGTTATCATTGTTCTTTTGAATAAAAGTTAAAAATTAAAAGTCAGCTATCAAAATTGTTCAAATGAAATGACATTTTTTTCCCTCCCGCCGTATTGAACAAGTGACGTATTTTTAGAAAACGTTTAGCGAAATAAATCTCAGACATTTATTTTTCTGTTAAACAAAAATTCTTTTCAAGTAGGTGAGCATCATGAAAATATTGTTACCTTTTGTATCAGTTTTGATACTTGAAGCTAAAATATAATAAAATTTGTATTTTTAATTTTTTTTTCGTTATTTTTCCCTTTATCTGGCTGCAGCAATGTACAAATTGATATTTAAAAAAATATTAATTTGTATCATGTATCTGTACTATATCAAATTAAAATATCAATTTGGTCAATGTACAAATTCAACCAAAAATATCAAAAAGATATAATTTCGGAAATCAGGCTTCTTAAGGTTAAGCTTTTAGGATTCAGCTGAAAATGCCAAGAGCCATATGACTTTGAGTGCAAGAGGTGGAGAAGCAATATCCGGTCAATCAGTTCTATAACTAAAGATTCAAGATTATAATTTTTTATTGCTTGTAGGTGATATTTCTTATTATTTATTTATAAATTGTACTTATTTATTTATTTTTTCATAAGTATTTTTGCTGGTTTTTCCTTTTCAGTTCTGGAGTTAATTGGTAGATTTTGTTGTTGCATTTGAAATTAAGTCTTTCATCCATCAGTAACTTCCAAAGTATTTATCTATTTATAATATCTTAGCTGGAGTTTTTAATCGAAACATATTTTCATTTCGTACAAAAAAAAAGCTATTATGTCATCGGAAATTGATTTTTTTTTATTTAGATAAAAAAATTTATAAGATGTATTCTTGATTTCTTTTTTTTTATTTGTAGACAGCATTTATTACTAAATACAAATCAAAATTTTAAATTTTAACTAAATAGCAAGAATTAATAAAAAAGAGTATGATAAATTCTTCTGTAAATAAATAAAAAATACTTAATTTACAGCAAATGCTTCATTTAAATAAGATTTATCATGAAATACAGCGGAATACACATTTCAGGTTTTCAGTGCTTTTTAACTCCAATAAATATCTTAATATTATATATCATATCGTTATTTGTTTTTAAACTGCTCAATTCAGGGTGGTATTATGAAACGGGTAAAATAGACAACTACGTAGGGGCTTCGATATATATTTTTGTGATAGTTTGAATATAAATTAATATGGTGTTAAATACAAGAATTGTGAACTCGAACATATTCAAATTAAAACCAAATATAATGCAAATTTCGGTGAGCTATTCGAAAAATATTTTTAATTAAACACTTTTTGCCGGTTTTATATCACGTTACTATTTTATTTTTTAAAATATTTTGTTTGCATTTGTAATGAAGACCTATGTGTGGGTTAATAGTTTACATGCTATGCTGTTTGACCCAGTGTCATTTGACACATATATAATTCGAACGATAAAAATGTGTATTGCCGTGCGATTTTTTTAAATTTTAATTACTGAAAAATCTGACCAGATTTTAGAATTTATCCACGATAACTCCCAAAAGCATTTTTGCACTAACATTTTTTTATATCGTCTTAAAATTAAAAATAAATCTTTTCATTGACATTAATTTTTAGCATATATAAATTTTTTTGTACATTTTTAATCCATTTTTATAAAAAAAACTATGAGCTGCTTTCTACAAAAAATAGGAAAGAATTCTAAACGAAAATCGAATGTTTCACAAACGTTAACAGAACAATTCTGGAAAAGCACCAAAGTTCTTGGGAAAAAAATAAAGGTTATTTTTATGTAACCCTTCGCAAAGGGAAAAATAACATCATTATATATGAATATTAGGATTCTTGTTAGAACTAAGAAACCTCCTAAACAAGCTGTTTGTTTACTATAATTCCTAAAAATTTAGTTGAAGATTGTTTGCTATTACATAGCTTTCACAGTAATAATGATTCAGACAGAATGTGAAAACAATGCATCTTAGACATTCAGACTGGTCAGACAAATCTAAAGGTTATTATTATTTCCCTCCCCCCTTTTTTTGGTTGTTTAAGAACATTATATATATATATATATATATATATATATATATATATATATATATAATTTTTTGCAAAGCAAAGTAAATTGTAAAACAAATTTCAAAAGGCAAACGATAAATTTACTTAATAATGAAATGAATTTATATAAGAATTGAATTTTGATTTATAGTATTGGTTAACAAACTTGAATAAACGTAGAAAATTAATTGGTGAAAAATTCCAAACTTTACGTTGACATTGTTTAAAAATTTGGTTACACCGTTAAAAGGCTAAAAATTACTAACAACATGTTTTTCCTTCTTCAAATTTTAGAATAATTTGGCAGAAAATAAGATAAATGAATGAGAAAATGTTTAGGACGGCGTGAATTCAAATGAAACTTTAAAATATCAAGTTGTATGAACATTAATCTTAAAAATATTTTTTTGAATCATCACTAAGATCATTTTGCATAAAATATTAAATTAACAATTTTGACGATAATGAACTCGACAAACCAACTAGTTACCAAAAGTAGCTGGTAATAAAATATATATTTTAGATTCAATTAAAAATGCCATTTTTTACTTTGTGTACAATTGGTTTAAAATTTACATTTTGAATTGTTTTCTAATAAGAAATAGAAAAAAATTATCCAGAAAGTGGCTTATAATTGAATGTTTCGTTATTTCAGAAAGTCAAAATTTGAAAGAATTAAATTAATAGAGAAAGTAGTAGAAAATTAATTAAAAAAAAAAACTCTAGTTTTGAATATTATGGTGGAGAAAAGGCAACCTTCAAATCTTGTATTGCCTGAAAGCTCTGTGAAAGTTTAATCCACTCTTGACCGTATAATTGCTAAATTGCAAAACAGGTTTTCAAATGTACAGTAATTTAGTATTTAGATTTATTCGGCATTTTCCAATCGAGTAAGCTCCGAGCGGGGCACTTTGCACTTCTCTGATGTATAATGGAATTATATTTTAAGAATTGTAAACTTTGTATTTGAATTTCTTATTATTCCTAAAAAAATTTTTCTTCGAAAAGTTCCATACAGTTATTAAAAATATTTAAAGCATTGGAATACTTTCTATTTGTTGTATTATTCTTTTTGTTGGTTAAATAATCTATAATTTATTTTTTTACATTAAAAATCGTTTGCACTTGCATCAGTTTTTTAATTTTCCAGGATTTATGCTACTAGAATTTTCAAATAAAAGTCTTTCTTTCTGTTGTTAAATGGCTCCCTACAAATTTTAATTTAAAAATATATAACAACGAATTTAATTGGAATATAATAAGTTATTAACTATCTGAAATACCATATGAATATTGCACTTTTTATCACATAAAAACACAGTTTTGATAAAAAAAAATTTATTATTTGCAATCTAATTTTGATTTTTTTAGATGAAAGCCGAAAAAATATTTGTGAAATCATATACTAAATTTATCGTTTGGTCTCCATTGCCGAACTGAATTCAAAAGAAGGTTAATTTTCGATTTTCAGCTGGATCGATAACGCTGATAAGGCCGAAAATAATTGGTTCATCTTCATGGAGTAAATATTTCTGAGAGTATTTTCTGAATAGCTTGAAAAGGACCTTCATTCATCAAATCTTTTCCGATGATTGTGGGGCTCCAGATAGTTTCTGCTGTGTACTAGTAGTTTCAGATATGTCATCAAAAATTTGCCTTCCTTCACCGTTCTCTTTCATCAACATCTTCGATTTCTCTCCCTCTGTGAGATAAATCGCAAACATGCAACTCCACTGTACATTCGCTGTGGAGAAAAACCTCAACAGGGTTCCCAACCACAACTATCGTACCAATTCCGAAAACATCCATTTCCATTTCGAGATACATTGAAAACAAAAATTTTGGGAAAAACAAAAAAACTTTGCTGTAACAACTGGAAAAATTTCGCTGACAGTTCTGCCATTTTGAAATACAATTATACATTCAGAATGTGTCATTATTATCTGTATAACTTCGAATTGCGGTAATATACTACGTTCGAAGGAAAATTTTTGAAAAATTTGATTTTTTAAAAACTATTTTTGGTTTTTAGAGGTATTATCAATTATAAACACTGTAAATACAAAAACATTATTTGAAAATATAATATATTTTGAGAAATAGGAAAATTTGTGCTAAATTTTAGTGAAATTTGACCAAAATGGTTGACATTCTACACAAAATGGTAAGGCAGAAATTCTATTTTCCTTTAAACACGAGTTATAGAATACAATGATGAATGAAATGAATCAAAATATAAGAAAAATCTTGAGATGCAAAGAAGTGACGGGTAAAAATATACGTATATATGTATTTTTTCCATGCATTCGCAACTTCATTTTTCTAAGAACACCTATAACAGAAAAAGTATTTCACTAACAACAAAATTTTTGGTTCATTTCCTTGCCCATATTATTTAAAACACACGCTGACATTTTTATGTCAATATATCTTTTCGTTTTTGGGCTATCATGTGAATGGGGGATATTTTTTATGAAAATTAAAATTGAAGTTATAGACAAATATTAGCTGAAAAATAAATTTTGCTTAAAATTCCTCTGGATAATAGGTGACTTTCCTCTTCTAAGAAAAAACAAACTGTTTTGGAAAGAGAAAAGTCTGAACTACAAGCAATAACAATTAAAAAAAAAAATCGCCAATGGGGTAGAATACCAGTGTTTTTAACGTAGTCGGATACGTTAACATCATTCATGGTATCAAAAAGAAATGAACGCCATTACGGGAAAATGTTAAATCAAGAATAATATAAAACCAAATAATGAACATAAAATAAAATCTAATCTACGTTACATAGCTTTTACTTCTATCTTCACACACAGCAATTTTTACATTTATTTTTCAAAGAAATTCTTTATTTCATTTTGCTTCTTGCTTTAATTTGCTAAGTTGCAAATTGTATTCTCAATGCGTATGAGTTTTTGCAAACTTTTTTCTTCGCTTTCGCCATTTTCTATGAAAACTTGCATGATCTCCAAAGATTGAATTGTGCTAAAATTGGCGACAGTGGGAGGGAACAAGCTCCCCCCCCCACCTATTAGCAAGAAGTTGAAAATTTCGTCGACAAAAGTCTTATAACTTCGGAACCCAGGTGTTGTGAATTTAGTATTAAGGAATATAATAATTTAAACCCAACTTAGAATTAAAATATTATAAACAATCGAAGTATCGGAAGAATGATATGTTGGTAGAATAACAATGTTTGACCAATAACCGACAAGACGACAGGTGAATACATTTTCCGACAATTCTCCATGAGTCGATTGAAAAATCAATGCAAATTTTGATCAAATGATTATCGAACTTCAGATAAATCTGTCACATATTCAATCTATAGTTTGCCCAACATTTGGCATAATGACAGACGAAGTGAAATGAGTCGGTAGTATTTTGCGGATTATTCTTTGTCGGTCGAATAAAGCTGAATATCCGACAATTAAATCTGATGTCCGATTACCTCTCATTTTAACATCGATTTCTTTGTCGACCGACAAAAAATAGTCGGCAAAATGCGACATTTTACTCCGACAAAGAAATCGGAAACGTTAAAATGAGTGGTGATCGGAAATTATAGATTTAATTGTCGGATATTCAACCTATAGTTTGCATCACATTCGGCAGAAAAGCCGACGAAACGAATAAGTGAATAAGATAACGCATTTGAAAATGTTTTTATTGTTATTATTATTATTTCCTTAGAAATCAATGCGACGGACTCCGGCGACATTTGGCAATTCAAGCGATTAAATGGCAGTGAATTACATGTTTTGGCGATTAATTTTGATTGGTCTAGTAATATATATACGCGGCTGATTTCGGTGGAGTTCAGTCGATAGATTGTTGAACCTTAGATGAAACTGTGGTATGTAAACTTAAGAGGAAACTTCATAGTGTTCTTTAACATTTGGCATAATAACCCACGAGGTTAAAAATATCGCATTTTGAAGACTATTTTTTTTTTTTTGTCGGTAGACTAAGAAATTGGAGTTGCGAATGTTAAATGAGAGTTCTTTTTGAAAATATTAATTTACAATAGCTCTGAGGGGTTTGGTTTAGTTTAGTTATATTAACGTCCCGTTGTCAAGCAACACGAGAGCTATTTTGGGACCGACCTCATCCTTTTGAACCACGGTCAGATGACACCTGAACTGGCACCCCCCTCTCCACACCACGCCACACCAGCGGGAGGACGTCTGGCCTGACAGATTTAACGTGCAAGAGACTCCCTCACACGAGGTGGAATCGAGTCTCGAACCTGAAACCCTCCGGTTCCGAAGCCGAGACCTTACCACCAGGCCACCGCGACCCGAAATAGCTCTTAGGGAGAAAAGTATTTAACAGTAACGCATACTTTAATATAAGGGAGTCAAATTCGATATTTTACTTCTTTTGAATAAAATGTTGTCATGTTTTAAATCTAAATATTCATGTATGTATGATTACAAATTAAATAATTCATTTTTTACACGCGCATTTCACATATCTTACTATGACATTTATAAGCGAAAGAACTTCAATATTTTCAGGATATTAAAGTTGTAAAGCTTTCTCTGTGCATTTCAAAAATAGTCACATCCTCTTAAATTTTATATGGTTCTTACGTGCGTGTTCGGAGGATATTTTAATACCAATAGTTTGAATGCAATCCTCATTAAAACATTCTTTTAGGTTTTTAAGTTGGTGATTACATGGCCAGATTATCGGATAGGTTGAGTAGGCTACTGCCTAAGGTCCATTACAACTTCAGGGCTAAGCAGGATTTTTTTATTTACTTTTTCTGGTGCAAAGACATTTCTATTTATAGAGTCACTAGCCGGTACCCGGCGCGTTACTGCCGCAAAAGAGATAATTTTGGAAATATCATTTGAGATTGGAAATAACAGTCTTGTTTCATTCGGAATGATAGGAAGAATAATGTTTATTTTCGTATCGGAAGTGAATGCATTCATTGAAATTGGATGCTTTATAAAGGAGAAGCGTAAATAATATTAAATATATTTTTTTAATTCAAAACTTTAGGGTTGGCAGTATTTTTTTGCTTTTTTGTCTGTTTTTCCATTTTCAACAGAAAAAAGTAAGTGCAAGAAATAAGTATTCGAAGTTTCATCGCAATCGGATGAGCGGTACGGCAGTGCATAAGTGACATGCAGACAAACATGAATTTTGATTTATAGAGAGAGTTATTTCTTGAACATATTCTAAATAAAATCAACATTCGTTTAAATTGCCATATATATATATATATATATATAACGAGGTCTTGCTAGTGCTTAGTTTGCAGCACAGAGTTGATATATAACACAACTCTATGGTTAACTGAAAGACAACCATTTCCATTTAAAAAGAACGTACGCTTCGATACATATAAGAAGGGGGATTCGGAACTGCAACAGGAATTCGGAAAATACTTCACGTGTCTCAGTGAAGAGTACATTCCTTTCAAGGTTAAAAGGGAGAGACATATACGTCCTTGACATTACATAAAGGGGTGGACAATGTTCGATAGCTTTCTGTTTATTTTTCTGCATAATTTTAATAAAATAATTAATAAGTAAATAATAATTGTAAAATGTTTTTAATAGCAAATACTAACCGGTATAAAAACAAATTATTGAAGCTAACTCTTGAACATTTTAACCTTTTGATCTACTTGCTTTTTTAAAAATGAATTAAACTCTTTCATTCTTTCCATCTCAATTATGAAAATTCTTGTTCCTGTAAGGCAGAGGTGTCCAAACTACGGCCCGCGGGCCAAACCCGGCCTGCCAAATGATTTTATCCGGCCCGCGGAGGGTTTTAAAACATAATGATGTTTTCGCCCAAACCAGTTTAACTTAGACTGGAATCGACTCCAAAGTGTGACAATTGATGGAGGAAGAAACATGTCTGGTACAAACATCGGCGTGGTTGAACAAATTACAAAAGCTTGTGAAGCTTCAGGAGCATCAGTACCAATTTTTCTGCACTGTATTATCCACCAACAAGCATTATGTATAAAACATGTCGATATAAGCTGCGTTTTGAAGCCAGTTGTTTCTGTAGTAAATTTTATTCGATCACACGCACTTAATCATCGGCAATTTAAATCTTTTCTTACGAAAATTGAATCCGAGTACGTTGACTTGTCGTATTACACTGAAGTTCGATGGCCTAGTTGTGGGAATGTGCTATTGCAGTTTTTTAAGCTTAGAAGTGAAATTGATTTATTTCTTGTAGAGAAAAAACATCCTGAATCACTTTTATCGGATGCTGCATGGCTCTGGAAGTTGCACATGTTGTGACACACGTAAATACTTTAAAGTTCCAAGGGAAAAACAATTTAATTTGCGATTTATACTCTCAAATTAAAGCATTTCGAACAAAACTACAATTATTCGAAAGTCAAGTGACTGAATGTAATTTTACGCATTTTCCGTGCTGCGACAAATTTAATAAAAAAACTGAATAACAATTTCCAATTGCATTTGCAGTAAAGATCATCGCCGATTTAAAAGAAAAATTTCAAAAGCGATTTTCTGATTTGGACATGAATTCAAAAGAAATTCGGCTGTTCCGAAATCCATTTGATTGCAACGTTGCTGAAATTTCAAGCCAGCTTCAAATAGAAATTATTGATCTTCAAGCAAACGAACAAATCAAGGACAAATACAAGGAAGGAAACTTAATAGATTTTTATAAATATTTGGCTGCAAAAGAGTTTCCAAATTTGAAGAAATTTGCTCGTAAATTCATTTCAATGTTTGGGACTACTTACGTGTGCGAACAAACTTTTTCTCGAATGAAGTATCTCAAATCAAAATATAGGGCAAATTTATCTGATGATCATTTGCAGTCATTGCTTATGATTGGTGTTACAAATTTTGATCCCAACTATAAAGACATTCTTCAACAACAACAACAACAACAAAAAAAAAAAAAAAAAAAAAAAACAGTTTCATTATTTGCATTAGAAGTTGCATGAAACTATTTCAATTTATATAAAATAATTATATAATTATACTTTGTTTGTTTAGTATTTTGTATTTTCAAGTTACAAAAAAAATAGTATTAATTAATAGTATTTAATGCTACTTTACTCAGAATGATATTTTTCAATTTGTATATACATGTGGCCCGTATAACATGGATCTAATTTCGATCCGGCCCGTTCCGCGAAAAGTTTGGACACCTCTGCTGTAAGGGATATATATTGCTTCATGAAGGAACTTGTAGAACAATAAAGTTCGGTGAATTACGCTAAGAAAATATTTTCATTCTTAACTTCTAACGTATTAGCAATTTTTTATATAGATACGCTTTACATATCGATACAAGTTATATAAACATATCAATAATTACTTTATTCAGATCATAGATTCTTTCTTGAAATTTAATAATTGTCTGTCATATTCCTATAACTAGTCGCCTTTGGTGACCAGCTGATTCGCCATGAGTAATGCTTTCTAAAATTTTCAATTAAATCACATACTCATTAGCCTTAAAGTCCTTCCGGGCATTGATTGGCCTGAAATGAATATTTTCCTTAAGATGAGGGACGGAAAGTTCTAAAAGAACGCGTTTTCCTAATAATATTCTTTAATTTTATAAATCAGTCAGTTTTAATGATTGATTTAGTAGACTGGTTGATGTAGCAACTTTTATTTAAAATATTAATAAAAATATTTTGTAAAATATGGCTCACAGAGCAAAATATGAAAAAAAATCTAAAACTCATTATTCATAAATGCATTGGTTTGACTCAAGCTACATAAATGTAATTAGTTACTTCATTTACATCAAATTAATAGTATTAAACAATATATATGCCAATTAATAATATTTTACAAATTGGCCATTGGAAAGGAATTTGAATGCATATCCTGTATAAATAAAGATAATTTATTCAATTAATGATTTAAATATTGCAAACGATTATAGAATCCTTTGCCTTTCATTTATTTTTTTAGAAAATATCACATTTTATATTTATGCTATTTTATCCATTCCCGTGCTGAAAGTTGTATTTCTTTAGATTTGATTTGCGATGATAGTTGTCTTTTTTTAATCTGAACTTCCGTCATTGTTTTCTTTTATTTTATTTTATCCAGTCACGTGCTAAAAAAACATGGTTAAAATATTTCTTTAAAAATTCGTTAAAAATAGAAGTTTAAGTTATACATTAAAACACTAATATCATTAGGAAGCTAATTTTTTAATCTTTAAATTGATGCAAAAATCATGATTGTGCGATCATATTTTTGGAAGTTATAGCGGATAAACTTCAAAATTTCTCTTAAATTTTAATTCATTCAAATTCTAACTAAAAATTCGAAAAAAGGGCTCCGAGGGACACATTCCTGACCTCCAAGGTATACATGTACCAAATTTGGTAGCTGTAGATCTAACGGTCTGGCCTGTGGAGCGCCAACACACACACATACGCACATTGAGATTTATTATAAGTATAGACAAGAATACGAATAATTCGTTTCTGGGAAGAAAAAAAAAAAGAAGCCCCTATTTTTTTTTCTTCTCATATATTTTTTTTTTTTTTTTTTTTGAAAAATATACAACTTTTATTTTCACCAGCATCAGAATTTTAAAAAGCATTCTGCATGATTCACGAGAATCGCTTCAAAAAAAATATATCTTTTTGAAAAACTACATACATTTTTTAATGTCCAAAGCGGTTTTTTTTTTTCTTTTTTCGTATTTTTAACGTTAGAAAAACACCAAAACCAAATTCTGTAATTCAGATATGACTACAGTAATTCAGATATGACTACAGTAATTCAGATATGACCATATTCTTTAATGTATATTTTAACGTTAGAAAAATTTAAACTTACAGTTTAAAATTACAGATTACAGTTACAGTTAATTAAAATTACAGTTTGTTAAATTTTCTTCCTCCGCAGCGAAATGTGCGCCTTTCTAGAATGAATTCCTCAGAACATTATTCTGAAGCATTGACAATGCACTCTTCTTCTTATGTAAATTACTATCTGCATTATATTATTAATATACGAAACATTAACCATGCTCTTTAATTTGATGATACCCACAAAAGAGGAGGCTAAAATAAGTTTACCTTCATAAATTTATGACCGTGGGAAATCTAACTGTAAAATTTCAGATTCTAAACCTAGAAGAGTATTTTTTGAGAAATCAGTTTCGATAGCGTATTTTAAACTACAGTAAAAGCTCTTTATTCGCGGGGTATATGTTCCTTAAATATGCCGGTGATACAGAAACTGTGAATACGGAATGGTCATTTATATGGGATTACAGGGGATACGTTCCTAGGTGACACAATACTTATATTATATATATATATATATATAATAAATTATTATTTCCTGTCTATTCATTTTTCTTATTCATGTTTCCGGTGTATTATTGTATTCAATGGAGTCGTCCATTCTGTACTCGTATCATTTGCTCCAGTCTTTCATCGTTACATTAAAATGGATAAAATAGTCTTTGAGATCTGCCTTCTTTGCCTCAGATTCAAATGAATCTTCGGAATGAGGCGAGTCAATTTTCATTTCTTAATCGTTAGTTCTACCTTATTTCTTAGTCGTTCATTCTACAAATATACTTTATTCATTGATTAATAAGGTTGCTTTCATTCTGTTTACATTCTCGAAAACACCGATTGCGGCGAAGGCGGCTTGTGTCAAAGTCCCCGGCGATATCATTTCACATCCTACTTCAGACAAAGCTGTCATAAGATCTATTTTACTTTTTTTATGAGTCCATTGGACGGCATTTACAAAGGATATTGGGTTGGATACCTATTGGAAACCTTTTATTATGATGCATGTACTTATGAGATCCGCGAATAAAGAAATTTTTAGCCGCGAATAGAGGAATTGAGTTGCATTTTTTTAAATCCGGGAATAGTGAAAGCGCGAATAAGGAGCTTTTACTGTATTGTAAATCACTATACTAAACGTTGATTGTGCAATTTGTAGGGAAAAATTTCACCCTTATATTTTGTAATTTTAAATAAACAGTAATTTGTACTGTGTATTAGCAAAAGAATCTTAATTTTCTGCAACAATACAGTTATCTGTCTACTTTGTGAAGATAATTTTCAAAAATTGCTCTTGCCATCCAAGACTTTTTAGTTTGTTTGAAGCATATTTAGTGGAAAAGTTCTTCCCGTGCTTGAAGCATCTTGTTTTCTCTTTTATTTTTCCAACAACTAATGATGTTAACCTTTCATTGCCCTCTAAATTGGTGCGTGGTAAAACAGACGTGGTTTCAAAAGTTCCACATGTGATAGCTTGTTCTCTTGAAAATGCCTTCACTGGATCACTAAACGATGATGCTTTTTCCATCCATTCATTGGATAGTCTTGGAATCTACTGCGAGTAGTCTCCACTGAAAGCCCAGTTGTAGGATTAATAGAGCATCTGCTTAAAGTAGTTGATCCGGGTCGGTCTAATGTCACTTGGTCATAACAAGCCCGAATGAGAGCTGCTTTTTCAGATGAAGGCCTTTCGTTGTGAGCGCGCATTGTTAAGAGGGAAGTACGACTTCGTTAGAACACACACGACACAACCTTTTTTAGGAGGTGGTCGAACTCATTCATCCATCCGCAGATCAAAATTAAGATCCGATTCTGTACCCCAAGGGGTATCATTTGTTATGGGAACTTGGAAGACATAGCGTGCCTCAACTAACATTAGCAACACGGCGGTCTTTGGCCGAGACGAGGACAGAACTCGCTATCTTTCGGTTACGAGACTGATGCTCTACCAACCAGGCCACCGCGGCCCCTAGTTGTTTATCTAATTATTTCAAGCTGAAAATCCTTGAACTTCTAGTTCAGATGCAATTCCTGCAACTTAGTCTTTAGACAAAGAGCTATTTACAAAAATATTTGTTGCATGTACTTTGTTTAGCCATCAAAATAAAAAAAAATTACACCTTTTTTAAAAGATGAAGAATTCTAAGGGCGTTTTCATTAATTTTCCCATTTTTTTCGAATTTTTCTTCATAACATCTATTTACTTGAACATCGTTTGCAAAGTTGAGTATGGAATTCCAATCAATTAAGCAAAGTTTTTATGGCCATAGTAAACATAAGCATTTTAAGGCCTTATCACACGGTGACATTTCATCAGCACTTTTCCGTTTCTACCCTCAAGAACCGGTCAAGCAAGTTTTACGTCACCGACAACTTTTTCTAACCAGCTAGAATATGTCGTCGGAAATATTGTCCGCAAACGAAATTCAACCCATCATGTGAAACTTTGAAATGATGTCATACAAGTGAGATCACTTTCGCTGTCATTTGCTGAGGGAAAGTGCCGACGATATTTCGCCGTGTGATAAGGCCTTTAGATGACTTCCAGTTTTCCCCACCCAAGAAAATCCCTTACTTTTTGAAGCTGTAAACATCCAGAACTAATGAAAAGTTTCACTAGAATATTAGCCTTTAAGATGGTCACTGCAGGGATCAGTTGGAGTATGGTCAACCAGGATTCTAAGAATCTGTCTTCTTATGACCAAGGGGTAGGGAGATACGGAGTGGTCTCCAAACTTTTTAAAGACACAAAGAAAGGGATGGAGGGGAGGGAATGTTTTGCACTTGTTGACAAGATTCCCCCCCCCTCACAATATCCACCGGTGATTTCCTAACTACAAATGCAGATTTGTGTTAAAATTTGATTATAATAGTTTGGGAAAATCGCTTGTAAAGCACAAATTTGATATTCGGATACTTTTAACTACATGGCAGGAATCAATCGCCAAAAGGTTCTGTAAAAATGTTAGATTCAAATCAAAGGTTAATACTTCGTAACTATAGAGCATTCATGTCATGTAAGGCGTTCTTTACCCTAAGTCCACAATTTTCTGCGCATGGAGGGAAATAACACCTTTATTTTGAGAATGAGATAAAGTTATGGGAAAACAATCTGACAGGTTTTTACCAGCTTCTAATGAATCATGTTCAGACAGATTATTTGCGGAATGTGAGAGTGAAAATGAGAAAGTTGATTGAGGGAAAGTTTTGTATCTGTTCACCGATAAAAGCATACTGTCCTACCGTCACAAGAAAAACCCTGACTAAGGTTACCGCAAGTAGACGAGTCTAAGTAAGGAGGGATGTAGACTTTAAAGCCGACCACAACTTTGCGCTAACCAAGCGCGCTTCATTAGGCGAGAAATTCATTTCGCTTGTCTTAATACAGATGTATTTATATGATAATTAAATAAAATTAAATTGTAGATTAAATTTAGAAATTCCTTATTATTTAAGCTTTAAAATAATGTCTTCCATAAGAAGGTTTTCAACGATATTTCTTCAACTGCTTTTGTATTGATTTGTTTAAGACCTGAGGCTGCCATCAATTAAATAAAAGCCATTGGATGATAACCAAATAGTTTGATACTTTCTTGAAGATTCATGTGTCTTTAAGAGTGGAAAGCACACGTTTTAAAACTAATTCCCCCCCCCCCCCCCGTTTTACACTAGAATTTGTGAGTTTTGAGTAAGGTGAAAACGAATGATAGTTTCAAATAATAAACTCAGCATCAGATTAAAAATAATAATTTGGAACTGTTTAGTTCATAATAAATCTGTTACTGTTTGGTAGAAATAAAAAGTAAAAACACGAAATTCAGCAAAGAATTAAAATATAAATAAACCAATAACTATGCAAAGTTGAAGATATTTATTCCTTTCATATTCTTTCAAAAACTAAAGAAATATTTATCAGAATCTTTGGAATAACTCATACACCTTAAAATTGATTACCTAATCCTCCGTAGTACTTTTTACAGATATATTACATATAACGTAATGTCCACAAATTATTGAAGAATGAATATTTCCAAAGAATTTTAATAAATTAAATCATTATTCAGAATTATTTAGCTGTCATCGATTACTAACTGAATACATGAGTGAAATTAATTTACTCAAAAATCCTGATAGAATTTAGTAGATCCATCAAATGAACATTGTACAAGGCAAAATGAGACTTCTTACCGACGATTTTTGATATGAAGATAATGCTTTTAACCGGTTCCTTTGGCGCCAAATGAAATACAGCCCTTTCCTTCCCCCCCAAAAAAAATGTAATAGAATATCTTGTTTTTAAGCCGACTGTGATCAAAAGTGAAAAGTGATCACTTTTGTACAGAGAATATATTACGTGACTGCAAATTGGAAGGTCGTGAGTTCAATCCTTGGTAGAATTTGATCTCAGCATTGGCGCGACTTTACAGATATTACCCGCCATATATGTATATCACATCTCGATTTTCTCGAGACTGTGAATTATCCTTAATTTATGGATATGAGTGTATTTCTGTATCATTAATGTTTGAAATTTATAAGACCATAATATTTCTTTTTTTCACAATTTTTTTTAAATTTTTATTTTATTGAACGATATAATTCGGTTTATCGAAGCCACTTATGGTGTTCTAAAGAATTGTCAAAATCAGCCGTGTAGTATCCATGCTAAGAAAAAAATATATTTTGAATGCCAATATCTATATCACTCTGGTAGGCCTGCTTTTCTTTCTACTTGCGGAAGCAATCGGAAGTAAATATCCGCTTATTTCAACAAAAAGGAAGATGTATATTTATATACATTTCTTCCGCAAATATAAATATTAAAAATGACTTTAGAATATCCAGCAGAAAGAGTAACATTGTGCTTTTTCTTTATATAACAGTAAAAGCTCCTTATTCGCACTTCCTTCATTCGCGTTTTCACTATTCGCGGATTTAAAAAATGCCACCCAATTCCCATACTCGCGGCTAAAAATTTCTTTATCCGTGGATCTAATAAGTACATGCATAATAATAAAAGGATTCCAATAGGTATCCAACCCGATATCCTATGTAAATGCCGTCCAATGGACTAATAAGAAAACATATCTTATTACAACTTTGCCTAAATTATGTTGTTAAATGATATCACCGAGGACTTTGACATAAGCCGCCACACACATTGAAGTCATGCTGGGAAAAACTGTGGCCTGTTCTGACTGCAGAAAATGACGGAGAATATGTGCAAGTTCAAACTTTGACTGCAAACATAGCCGAAATCGCTAGTGGAATAGGACGAGATGGGTTCGAACAGATAGAATCAAGTGACATTCAGGAATGACTTGAATCGCAAGATGAAGATCTGACTGAAACCGACTTGGAGGAAATGTTAAATTCACAGCCCATTGAAGAAGAGGCTTCAAAAAGCACTGCGAACGTGACATTTCATTTGAAAAATCTTATAGAATGGCAAATGAGCTTCGAGATTTCTTTAAGAATGTCCATGGAACGAAGTCTTATTTCTAAGAGGCAAATGGCTAATGCGACTGCTGCGTATCAGTCTGAATGGAAGGAGCTTTTGAAAACTGCCAAGCAAGAGAAAATGACAAAATGCTTCAAACCATTGCCTAAGGCTTAAGATAATAAATCAAAATGTTCAAAAACTTCAATTAAATTGATTTTTTATATGTATGTTTTTTATTATTTTGCCACCTAGGATCGTATCCCTATAATCCCATATAAATGACCCATCCGTATTCACGGTTTCTGTATTCGCAGCATATTTATGGAACATATGCCCCGAGAATAAAGAGCTTTTACTGTATATTTATGTAGAGACAGGAAAAAAAATCGAATAATTCAAATACTTTTTTGACACTTGGCTCTTTTCATACTAGCCAAATCATGCACATCGTCACCCTTTGAAGTTTCTCTCAGATTTATTTTTATAGTTGGTCATGGTAAAATAGGAAAGGAAGTTATAAAAGTTGGAATTTATTATTTACTAGCTGGTACCCGGCGCAGAAGAAATAGTTTTGGAAATATCGTTTTGAAATTTGAAATAACTGTCTTGTTTAATAAGAATGTTGGGAAGAATGATAGTAATTTTCGTAGAAAGGAATACATTCATTGAAACTGAGGAACTGAATATTAAGGAAATCAGTAGATAATATTTATTGTTTTTTTTTTACTTTAATTTTTATTTATATAGATTACATAATTTTACTATGCTTATAATCATCCCGTAGGTGTAAGTAACTTTTCACAAAAATTCTCAAAATTACTTTTCATAAAAAGTTTCCAACATTAACATGTTTGTCACGTGAATCCGCAATCTTTGAAGAAGCCAGTAACAACTGAACTCGGCTTTGGAATTGAGAACTTTCGGAAATGTGAGAAGTGTTATAAACAACAGCTAAGAATGATTAAGATCTGGCTCATATCGTAAATGCCGTCATTTAAATTTAATTTGTGAATAGAATAGCTTGTCTTGTCGTAGAAATAAATGTTATGTTTGTTTTCAAGGAGAGTATTTTTTTTTTCAATCACAGTAAAAGAACACGTGTACCATAGGCGAGTACACGACAATATTATCCCAAAAACGAATAGAGATATTTGCATAAAACTTTCAGCGCGTGTTTTAAATAATACGGGCAATGAAATGAACCAAAAGTTTTGTTGATGGTGAATTATTTTTTCATTTATAGGTGTTTTTAGAAAAATGAAGTTGTGAATGGATTGAAAAAATGCACACATAAGTATATTTTTACCCGTCATTTCTTTACACCTCAACATGTTTCTTAGAGCTTGGTTCATTTCATTCATTGTTATATTCCATAACTTGTGTACAAAGAAAAATGGGATTTCAGCATTACAGTTTTGTGTAGAATGTGAACCATTTTGTTTCAATTTCCTTAAAATTTACAACAAAATTTCCTGTTTTTCAAAATATATTATGTTTTTAAATAATTTTGATGTATTCATAGTATTTTTTATTATGCATCATTGACAATACATAAAAAAAAAACATAGTTTTAAATAGTTTAAAAAAAATCCATTTTCTAAACATTTTTCTTCGAACGTAGTCGGATACCTTAAAACAATTTAAGTTTCCATTTGAAAAATACTAATATGATTTTTTTTCTTTATTGAAAAAGGAAACACATGGACGCACGCATATATAAGGAGAACAGAAGGTTGAGTTAAAAAAATAAGTCCATTTCTAAAACATGGCATGATAAATCGGAAACTGCTGACATTCCTACTCCGAATGTTACTGTAATACTACGTTGGAGAAAGTTTTAACACTATCATTTTTTAATTATTTTATCAGAAGGAAAAATAAGAAATTTTTTTATGTATTTTAAACAATAATTTTATAAGATAAACTAAAAACTCCTTTCCATATTTGCAGGAGTTCAGACTATTCAATATGTTAAGAAAAGTTATTTATAATGATAGTTATTATAAATACATGTTAAAATCACGGTATATTGAGAAATGTTGATTTATATTGAGTGATATTTCGCAATTATCAGAACCGTTCATTGTTCTAATTTACCTCCCTCTTCGCACAACTGTTACGTTCCTTTTTCGAATTCTTAACCATTGGCATTTCCAGCCAACTGTGTCACCCCCTGTTAAAACTCCCTATTGTTAAATCCCTCCAGATTGTCATATGGGGGATCTTCTTCTTATCGCATTTGATCATTAGTCCTGTCTCCAGGAGTGTCAAACCATCTGGATGCTAAATTTTTCCCATTATGAGGGGACTATAATCAACATTTTTCCAGAACTGTCAGTTACGAAGATGCATCATTAACGAACATTTGTGGCGGTGGTGTTGGCGGAATTGTGCCAATGTGTAGGTTGAATTCCACCAAGGATCGAACCTGCGATTTTTGGGTTGGGAGTCCAGTAAGTTATCCATTCGACAAAAGTGAACGCTGATGTCTAGCGGCTGTTAGTGGCTAAGTAAGATGTCACCCCACATTCTCATGATTGACTGGCGACCATGAGGGGAGCATTTTTCTGAATGGCTATTGGAGTGCTCATGTGGACCAGTATGAAATGGGAGGTGGAGATTGGACAGATATAAAATGCCGTGTTTTTATTTAAGGAGGAAAAGAGAAATTTTCTGGAATCCTAGAGCTACCTTGGTGTAGCCGTGTCAACTAACAACCTGTTAATTTCTCGTGGTGTTATTTCTCCGAATGGATGGAGAACTTATGTCACGATAAACCTTCGACTTATGTGTAAATATCCACCATTTCAAGCGGCGTAAATATCAAATATTTTATGCTAGATTAAAACAAGTTGTTCCTATGTAAGTATAGGTGTCGGCGTC
>JAPMOQ010004482.1:1194631-1212153 GCA_026543055.1 Argiope trifasciata | reverse complement strand
AGTCTTCCCCTCGTTTTATGACCCTCTGGCCGTCTCACCCTTCCCGCCGTTCAGCTCACCCCCTTTCTCCTCCCTTCACTTTGTTTTCTTCTTCTCATGATCGGTGGCGCCCTCACAATAGGGTTGTAAAAAAACGAATTGTTTGAAATTCTACTCTTTTATTTGATTGGTTAGAATCAAGACATTACACCTCACTGACTTCACAAAACTCTTACTCATCATTCCAATATTTAAAAAAATCTTTTTTTATTTTATATCGAACTCGCAATAGTAATTTATAACTCTGTACTTTTAAATATTCGCTGAAACAAATCAGATTTTGTAAACAAAGAATTCATAACTGACTGGAGCGATGTCCAAAACTTTTTAGCATGCTTTCTGATAAAGATGTTTAAACAAAGAAAGCCTCTCATTACACCGGTACGTAATAGTTATCAAATAACTTTGCAGTGAATTTAGCTTTATTTTAATAAACCGTGCTATTCTTTTTTTACGATTAATCTTTGGCATGGCGATAATAATACTTTTGCGACAGCATTGACTGGAATTGTGTCTATGTGGTGGTTGAGTTCCGCCAAGGATCGAGCTCACGATCTTCCGATTTGCAGCCGAGTAACTTATCCACTATACAAAAGTGACCACTGATGTTTAGTGGCTGTTACTGGCTTATTAAGATGTCACCACAAATACCTTAAAAATTCAATTGGTGTTTTAGAAGCGTTATTTCCAGTCTCTAGAAACCAAAATTTAACACAGAAGTGCAACTATACTTACAATCCCATACCAAATTTGATATATTTAAGTTATTGCAACTTTCAGTTATATTTATCACTTTTACAATCACAGACAGATAGGCAATATCTTTTTTAAATTTAAACAAAATTTTGTGAGTACTTAATTTATAGATGTTAGATCTGAATATAGAATTTTATCATCTTGCTCCCATCGCCTTTTTGCTATCGTGTTAACTTACATTCCAATAGCAGGAAAAACACTTTCTTCAACTGGAGTTTTCCCAACATTTTATGGAAATTTACAAATTTAATGCAAAGGCCTTATACTGAATTTCACCCTTCTAACTCAAAGCATTTTTAAATGATATTGTTACATTCAAACAGACAGATATTTTCAAAAAATGTGTTTTCCATGTTTTAGAACACAGGGAAGTCCAAAACGTGGAGAAACGTGGTCTCAAGTTCGAATTTTGTGACGAATGCAGTATATTCTCTACATTACGTGCAGTATATTCTCTACTTTATCGTATGATAAAGTCAAAAGCAATTCAAAATAAGGAAAAGAACGGAATTTGACTAATCGCAATTGCCACTAAAACTAAATTCATTCAAAAATTCGATTGAAGAAAAACTTTAATTAAAAAGAGAAATAAAATTAAACTAAAATACAAGAGAGATTCATTCTTCAAATTTTACAGTTTTATTAACCCATGAAATTTAAAAACAATAGTGTAATAATATTTATTGATATAAAGAATTATAATTTTAAATAATTTTTACTTAAAACCTCCTAATTTTTTTAAAAAAAATTAAGAACATTTGTATTCTCTGTTTTTTTTATTGGATACATTGAATAGCAATCAAGTATGCGAGGAACTTAAGGATCTTAAAACGTTATTTTTCAACTATATTTAAATAATGCAAATAACCCGTAATTAAAAAAATAATTATAATTTGTAAGCGTGATTTAAAATCAGATATTTGTGGTGACATTTTTATAAGCCAGTAACAGCCACTAGACATTAACAATCGCTTTTACTGAATGGATAAGTTATTGGACTTCAAATCCAAACATCATAGATTCGATCCTTCACGGAACTCAACTACACATTGGCATAATTCCAGCCAACACCATCGCCACATATTAAATTCGTCTTTTGATGACATTTTAATCTTGTATTAATGAAAGATACTTCCGGCTTAATAGATAATTCTAATTGTCGACAACTATAATAAAAAATGTTCAAATTAATCAAGTTATCCAATTCAACCATTAAGATCCATTAATTTTACTTTAGATTCAATTTTAAAATTATTACAGTTTGTAGTGGAAGCTTTATAAATCAGTTAATAACATCAAGACCGAGTGGTAACTTTTGTCTTGTGGTCATGTTATCTGGATTCGAACCCCAACGTTACGAGTTCGATCCTATCTACCACCAATAGCTAAAGTCCGAAGATAATATCGCACAAATCGCAACTAATCCATTTATCATTTTCCCAACTACTAATGGGTTCCTAAATACAGAAGTCAATGTGGGCCCCTCTCTCCCCAATATATATAAATGTGAAAGAGAAAGGAAGAATGTTCTCTTGCAGTGAATTGTTAAAACTTCCCACATTTTTCTTCCACCTATTAGCAACAAATCTTAATTTACATATTTAACTTCTGTTGAAGCACCATTCAGATTTTGATGCTGTGAAGCATGTAGTAAAACAGAAATAAACTATTCTTTTATGCAAGAAATAGCTATTCTTGAAAAAAGGTGACACACTCCCTCTCTCTTACACACACAAAGAGAGAAAAAGAGAGATAAAACGACGTATGAATAAAAATCACTTTTTAGATAGCTGCATAAATTTGAATGATCAGTGTATATTACTTTATAGTGCTTGGCAAACGTAACTACCTTGATTTTTATCGTCCAGCAAAATACTCATCACATTTCTAAACCGAACTGTTTGGCATGAATCACGTGAGCTCTAATGTTTTGAATACTCTATTCACTATGCTATTTAAACGTCTATTTTAAATTATCTTTGAGAATTTACGAAAGTTCTGTTTGTACTTTTATAAAAGAACATTCAGAAAACTTTTTAAATTGTTGAGGAATCGAAAAACATGTAAATTTTGTTTTTTAACTGATAAATTACTTAAGATTAACAGTTAAATTTATTTGGGTTATCCTTTATTTATTTCCGGAAAAGTTTCCTAGGTGGCGCTAGGGTTTAATAAAATGCATGGGTTCAAGAGTTATCAACATTAAATTGCAATGAGATCTGGATTGTTTATGTTTGACGGATTTGTTTATAAAATGTACCGCTTGTGTTTCAGTTCGGCGGTAATTGAACGAAATTATACCGTTTAATCGAAAGTATTAATCTCTTATCTATGGCTCAATATATATTTTCTGTTTATTAAAATATGTATAAAGTGATGTCTCTAAAACAGAACTCTATGAAGTTTTTCATTAACTGTTGTTTTTGGATTATATTGCTTCAGTTATTACCAAATGTTGAAGGTAATTATGATCTCTTTCTCGAAACATACTTATAAGTTACACCGACATAAAATTTGTGCATTTTCTAGTATGACTCTTTTGTTTGGATTTCGGAAGATATATGCGTATTATTATTTTTTTATTGTGGGTTAATAATTGAATTGCGAATTTCATTTTATTAGTATGCATTTCGAAAAATTATTTGAAATGAACCCAAACACCACTGTGTTATTTCAATAAATTATATTTCTTCTTTTGAGTCTTAAGTTAAATATTGTAATATACATTTAAGTTTCAAATACTTTAATTTCATGCCCTTTTTGTGTTGTAAACTATAAAATTTCAAAAATTGACTTAAATTTTTTGATTTCATATTAAATAATCAGTAATTTTCTATTAAATCAATGTTGAATAAAGTGGGAATTTCTATAACTTTTCATTTTTGAAATTATAAAAATTAAAACTATTAGATCAAAAAATTAAAATTTATAAAAAATGAGAAGAAAAAAAAAAAAAAAGAAATTTTTGTGTATGCTTAGTAAATGGATAAGAGCAAAAAATTTCATTTTATATATTTAAATTGTGCATTTATTTTCACATACTAATATATTTCATTAACTTGCATGCACATATATATTATTGTATTTTATGGATATTTCAAATATTTGCTGTTTGGAATCTGTCAAAAATTCATTTGTGGAAATTTTATTAGAAAGATAATATAAAGGGATATGATATAAAAGCTATCTTCTCAGCTCTTTAGGAATATTCGAAATATATATATATATATTCATAATTAAATGATTTTTTTTTATAGTGTCACTGATTCTTAATTTTTTTTCTCTTTTCTTAAAATATGTGAAAACTAGCTCCATAGGTTTTTAAACCCATCACCTTTTCTTGAATTAAGTATGATTTTTTTTTCTAAATCCTTAATAATGAATGTAATTTTTTAAAATATTTTTAATGCATTATTTATTTTTTATCATGCAGTTTTTCTTTTGAATGTATTTTAAAATCTTATTTACTACTTAATTTTCAAAATTGTTCAATGTTTTTATGTAATATGGTAAATTTAGAAAGGATATAAAAATAAATCCAGTCATTTGCTGAAATAATGCCTGTGATTTCTTGAACAATTTTCTTGGATTCTTTTTTGTAATTGTTATTCAAATATATCAGAATATTAATTTTGAAATGGTAGAGTGGAATGAATGTATGAATATTTGATAATAGTTGTATAATACATTTCTCTATGGTTTATGCTGTGCAAATTAAAAACATTTTAAAATATTAAATTTATTGATTTAGTTTATTAGTTGTTACAGTAATTCTGTTAGTTTAAATTTTGTAACATAATCAAGATTATTACATATCATATTATGTAAGCTTTAATTAAATCAATTTAGTTTTGTAAATTCTAAAAGTCACTTAAAATAATTGCTTAAATTTAAATGTATTTTGTGTATTAAGATTATACAATGAGTCAGTATTATATTAGCTCGGTTTGTATTGTGAATATTTACATAATATATTTGTGTGCAAATAAAAGATATATAGTAGGTAATGATTTGCTATTTTTTCAGCCTATTTATGACAAAATAATACAGTGATCATTTTAATTTTATATTTCAACCACTTTGTCTATTATTATGTTTATCCAATTTAAATCTATTAAGTTACTAACACCAAAAGTTTAGCTTTGAAAAAAAAAATGTTTGTTTTATTTTCCACAAATTCCTTTATTTTAAAAATGTGTAGAAGCATTGTATCTTAATATAAATATATTTTAATTGGGGGTTTAAAACACTATTTTATTTATTTTCATTGGCTTAAAAATTCCAGACATGCATATTATTTTACCTTTTTGATTTTGTTCTTTTGGTATATTTTAAATATAATGATGAAAGAGAAAATAATTTCCATACTTTCTCTTTGTTTACATTTTTGTCTTTTCATGTTAACAAAAACGAAAAGTGAATGCAGCATAATTACAGATTTAATTTTTTTTTGTAATATGTACAGTCCAATATTTGCTATTTATTTGCATAATCGTATTTATAATTCAGTTTTTGAGTTTTACATATAGTGTGAATAAAAAATAGTTGAAGTTGCAAGTCAGATTTATAATTTTTTGTCAATGGGAATGAAACTCAATTCAAAATTAAAGAGACCGATCTTAAATGAATTTATAAAATCAAGCGATTGTATAACGGTTTTAAAGTAATGATGGACATGTCTAGCAAATGGAGGAATGTAATTTTGATGATGTTAGTCTAAATTTGTGATAATGAGAAATATTTGAAATAAATCTTAATACTGTAGTCAATGAGCATTCACATTGAGAGAATGACATAGCTATATGCTATGTCGTTATACCCAGTTACATATTTTTGAATATGATTGTAATTTATTAAAAAATAATTGACATGTCTAAACACTAAGACAGTAGATACCCATATTCAATGTTATAACACTTTATAATTAAATGATTGTTTAATTTCTTAAAGTTCCTCTTGTGTTCCTGTGATACTTGAAAACTTCCTACTCAATGATAATGTTGTTCTTTAATCTTTTTATATATTTGCATTTTGGGTTGTCATAGTTTGCATCATTAATTTCTGTTTCTATTTAATTACTATATCTTTTAATCTGTTAGAGAAAAAATATATCACAACTTATATTTTATAATTTAAAAAAAAAATGCCTGAAATGTTGAAAGAATATTTTAGCCGAGTAAAAATTTTAAAAAGTAATTAATGATATGCTTGAAAAGTTTTATAATTTCTTATGCTGAGAAATTTATCTCAGTGATTTTTAAACCTGATTATATCTTAACCTCCATTCTAAAAATCTTTTCTCCAAATTAGGGGGAAAAAAAAAGCCTTATGTAGGGATTTTTACTAAGGCAGTTCATGTTGTTGAATTCATTGTTTAAGTTTGTACTTCAGTTTGTGTATATTCAGTAAACAGCCTGAGCAGTTATAATTGTGCAGTACAAGGGCAGCTTAAAGCAATGATTATTAATTTTAGAAAATTATTAATCTTTCAACCCATTAAAATATAGGAAATTATCCAAACAAGTTTTTCTAACAATGGCTGAATTATAAAAAATTATTCTTTCTGTAATGAGTTATTATTGTTTTAAGGGGAATTCAGTTACTGGATAGACACGAATGGTTGAGTTAATATAACAACCTTGGCTTGGGTATCTTTGGTCAGAATGCCTATTGAGATTGAACTATGACTAAAGGCTTGTAAAAGTGATTACCAGAGTAATAATTGTTGTTGTTAACAGTTGTTTGAATATGCTTAATTGAACTCTGGATTCAAACTGTTGCACCTGCAATTTCAATTTTTTTTCTCTCCTTTGAATATCTATTTTATCTTTGTTATTTGCGTAACTTGCTACTTATTACCACAGATTGACACTGTCTGTTGAAAAGACATTTTCATTTTTCTAAATCTAAATTATGGATACTTTTTTCTGAAGATTCTGCAAATTGGTTTAGGATGAAAGTTGCAATCTGTTAGAATGACAGCTGTGATATTTTGATTTTGAATAAAAATCTTGAATTGAGTTCAAGCTTGACATTTTTTTCTCTTTCTTTTTTACATATTTTAGAAACTGTTTTCAAGTGAATACCATGATCTTTATATTTTTATTGTTAACCAATAATGTTGGTAACATAGTTAATATTTTTTTGCTTATATATGCATAATAAAAAATCTTTTGATGCATTTGTTTTTTGAGAAATAGACAATTGAATAATTTTTTTCCTTCCTTTGATTATCTCAGTATGGTGATTTGCAGCATTTTTTTCCTTAGCCCATTTATTGCTGTATAGCCTGAATTATGTTTTCTGTTTTTGTCAAAACACATAATGGCAAAGGTATAATTTCTTCAGAATACAATGTATAAAACGCTTGATAAAGCTGTTCTAAAGCTATATTATCCATTATTTATAACATGCATGATTTAAAAATTGTTCAAAATACTCTAGCTAGACCTAAAGCTACCAAAGTTGGCTGGTAGTCTTGGTAACAAACAACCTGCAAAAGATTTTTCAAAATTTCCATTAGATTTTTTTATCAAAAAGTGTGGACCACAATGAAAATGTTATTTTGTAGGATAACGTTTCCATTCTTATTTTACCTTAACTTAAGAATTCAAGGGAGAAAAAAAAATCATTTGAATAATTTTGATTTTATCTCTCTAGTTTTAACTAACATTAAAAAATATTTTGAAATGAATTCGTAACAATATTGCGTAATATTTTATCGTGTAGTATCTGCGTTTCTAAACACGCGCCTTGTGACGGTATTAAATATACTTTTTGTATGCATGTTATCACCGCTGTATGATGAGGAACGATTAGTTAGTTTCGAATTAGGGGTTCGAATCTCCTTTATTTTTTTAAAAAATTCATTTTTCTTTACAAATGAACTTGGAACAAGGAACGTGTGGAGGGACGACATGGAAAGAGAAATATTTCGAAATATTTGGGCTGTCACTGAAAACTGTCTTTCAAATAAATTTCGAATCGTTATGAAATGTTAGTAGGGGTCTTTTGATCGTATTCACAAAGCTGTCAAATAAAGTTGTTGATGTGTTCCCTCCCCTCCTTTCCTAGAAAGAAGTTTTCTGATGTCGATATTTTTCTCTTTCCAATATCTGAATGTTCTTTTTAAATTCTAAATAATTAACATGGATGATATATTGCCATCAATTTTAATGAAACTTAAAGCCTTATCACACGGCAAAATACCGTCGGCACTTTCCGTCAGCAAACGACTAAAAAAATGACGTCATTTTCGTTGTTTGCGGACGGAAAGTGCAGACGACATTTAAACGTGTGATAAGGCTTTTAGACCCATTGTCCGTTGGATATGGGGGCAGTGAAAGAAATCTTATTTAGTGTAAAGGCCTTATCACACGGCAAAATGTCGTCGGCACTTTCCGTCAGCAAGCGACAACGAAAGCGACTCACTTCAAAGTTTTACATGATTGGTTAAATTTCGTTTGCTAACAATATTTCCGACGGCATTTTCTAGCTAGTTAGAAAAAGTTGTCGATTATGAAACTTGCTTGACCGGTTTTTGAGGGTAGAAACGGAAAAGTGCTGACGAAATTTCACTGTTCGTTGGAATGGGGGCTATGAAAAAAATCTGCTTTAGTGTAAAATGATGTGGAATGAGGGTAGCAAAACTTCAGATACTTATGTCTGATGACGCTGCAAATACGTAATATTATTTTTTTTCCTGGTATGTGAAAGATACCATTGCAATCGTTTATTAATTCGGTCTTGAGATTTTGTTGCATTTGCATGTTTTCGATATCTCCAAATCCGATAAACTCGGCTGCCGTTTTGTGTGTGAGCACGATGTCTTAAAATCTCATTTACATAGACGAATGAAATCCAATATGCCGTTTTTGCTCTAAAATCTCTTTATCTGTCAATTATGAGACATAATGTTTTTGTAAGTACATTTGATATTTAAACCAGCGGAGTGATGTTCTCAAAATTTTTCTTCCAAACTGTCTAAAAAGGTGTTATGCCAGAAAATATCTTGTATGGCATTTGCGAATAACTGTTACAAAATATCAACCATTGACTTGAATTTCTGAATCTATCGTGTCATTCTTGGTTAGTTTTTATGGCGGTTAATCTTTGGCATGCGGTTTATAGCGTCCGAAAAACAGATATTTGTTTTAGACGCATTTTTCCCAATCGAATGAAACGAAAATCTGATACTGAAATACAACTAGAGTCTCATATTAAATCTATACTATTATTATAAACGTTTGGATGGATGAATGTTTGTTGCTCAATCACGCCAGAATGGGATGAAATTTTGCACAAAGATAGAGTCAGGAATAGAACGTAGGCTATTTTTTATTCCAGTTCATTTAATTTTTTTATTCATTAAAAACTAACTTTCGCGCCAAGCCAAATCCCGTCAACGATGAGAACGGTTCCAGTTCTTTTTCCCCCATCAGAATTCCGACCGATTATTCCAAACGATTCTATTTATTTTCTTTGTATTTGGTATATTTAAAATCAAATGTCTTTGATGAATTGAACTTTTGGATTCATTCTGTAGTATTTTTAAATGAAAGCAGAATGAAGGAAGTAGAAAATTTCTAATCTGCACTGCGTTACCTCAAACACGCGCGTCACGCCGTGTTGAAAGTTCGCGCGTGATTGTTGACAAATGTGTTTTCATTTAAATTAAAGGTTTAAAAATGATGTGTATAATACTGTTGTAGCTTTCTCCATCTCGATCCGTAAATAAAAAGAATTTGACTGGACTTGATTTGCCGTTTTTTTTTTTTTTATTTTGGGTATACAATGTAAATAAATTGTTTTCACGTTAGTTGAGCGTTTTTGTTTTTATATTGTGTTTATGTTATACATTTTTCGTATATGCTTATACTTTTAAATGTATCGTTTTTAGGTTAGGGTAATTTTTTCTTTTATTTGTCATTATTTGATAGTTTTTCGTATATATACATCAAAATTTCCACGCAAACAAAGTCGCGGGTAATTACTAGTTATATATATAGTATGCTATTGCGTTTTCGTGTTTCTGAAAACACAACCCGACAAATGGTCAATCCGTTGTTGGATTTGATTTAAAATTTGATTGGTGTGAAAATTATAGATGCTAAATTTGTATATCAGGTTAAAAAAATTTTTTTTTTCGTTTTTGTAGTTGCATGTTAGTGCTAATCTATATTAGGACAGACAAACTTTCAAAATCTACAAATTTGGTGTTAATACTGTGTGTCAAATTTCATCTGTCTAGCTGAAAGCGTGTTTGAGTCATCTTTATCACAGTCAGGGAGACGGACTTTTTCCAAAAATGTATTTTCCGAAACCATACAGTTCTAAAACATTTAGATTCTTCAACATATCAAGTTCGAATTCTTTGACAATTACAGTGCTTTGTCTGTACTTAGTATACGAGAAAATAAAAATGTCTAGATGATAGTACTTACAGTTTTATCAGAATTTAGCTTGCAGTTTTGTCCTTAAATTTGCAGATATCGAACAAATTTTGGAATTTAACTTGTCTTCTAGTCGACTGCTTAAAAAAAAAGAACCTTGATTTTACTCTAAATTTGCGTGTATAAAGCGTTATAATTCAGACACAGAATGATTTAAATGAATGACATTTGGTGTCACTAAAATTGTAGATCTGTTTCTAATTTTGATTTCACTCGGATTAAAAAGAGGGTGTCTGATATACATACTGGGGTTTCTTCATCACGTGTGACAGGTTACTTAACTCGTAACAATAAGGTTGTTTTGATTTCTTTTAACGTACCTGCAAAGTTGGATTTACATATATAATCATAAGTGGTTTGATTTTACTACTTTCTTTTTTGAAACTATACGAAGATTATTTTGAAACTAGTTATTACCCGCGATATTCAAAATAAAACAAAACACCACATCAAGTCCAGTCAAATCCATTTTATTTATGAATCGAGATGGAGATAGCTACAGCAGTATTATAAGCTTAATTATTAAACTTTTGATTGAAATGAAAACACAGTTGTCAACAATCACGCGCGAACTTTCAACGTCAGTTGGCGTAACCCACATGTCTGATTTTCCTACGCCAGTTGGGGTAGCGCAATGCAGATTAGAATTTTTATTTCCCTTATTCTGTTTCATTTTCATTTAAAAGCACTTCAGAAGGGATTTGAACGAGCTTGTTGGAGTAACGTTATACAGATAAAATTTTTTATTTCCTTTATTATATTTTCTTTTCATTTTAAAGTACTTCGAAAGATCGATTCATCAACAACATTTAAATACATCAAACATTAAGAAAGTAAACAGAATCATTTGAAATAACCAGTCGAAATTCTCCTAAGCCTAACCTCATTTCTTTTAAGCAAAAAAACACACACCTGGAGTCTTACTCATCTTTGGCGGGATTTGGCCTCAGATATTTGGCCCTAAAGATAGTTTTTAATCAATAAAAAGTGAACCTCTGTATGAACCGGAATCAAAAGTAGGCCTATGTTTCATTCCTGACTCTAATCTATCTCTGTGCTACATTTCATCCCATTCCGTTCTGGCATGAAAAATCCATCCATCCATCCACATTTATACTATTAGTATAGATGAACATCGTTATTTTGAATGATAGTCAGATGATCTACGAAGGATGCTGAGAGAGACACAGGGTTTTGACTACATCGTTGATTGTGTGGTTCTCGTGCACACGAAGAAATTCGACTGCATCGATCGCTCATGAGACGATGCGATTGGACGTCGCATGTCCGTGAACTGCTTCCGAGAGCGAGCAGACTGTTAAGGTCAGTAGCCTAACGATTGGGACAGATGCCTCCAGCAGACGAAGACAAAATATTAGCTCGTCTATTTCACTTTTTAAAACCAAATATGAATATGGAATGAAAAACGATACTTTGCTCTTGGCATGATGTATCCTTGGAATCAAACTGGTACGACTTGATCAGGCAGAACATCCGAAATTTGTAAACTATTTAAGAATTACACGTGTTTTTTTTTAAGTTAGAAATTTAAATTATTCAATCCTGTTTTTTAAAAATAAATATCGCATTCTTTTGTTACTGGCCGAAAATGTGTAAACAATAAAATGTTAAGAATATTCTAAACATTTTATTTTTAATATGTTAATTTTAGTTAAATTTTAAACTGATGAAACTATAGCTAACTAAATTTGGCTCGCAGAACTTTTTATGAAGTAGGAACTCACTAAGAAGGGAGTTCTTTAAAATTTTAATTAGGTTTTTAATTAAAAATTAATCCAAATGTGAGCGGAATTCCTCAGTGATTTCGAAGAATATGAATGGTCAAAAACTGGTTTTTACCCCACTTTTTAATTTAAAAAAAAGGTGATTTTTCATTGATGGCAATTTTTTTCTTCTCTTAATTTCAAGAACATTTCGAAATAATTTTAAGTGTATTTTCAACAATACTTTTCATTGTTTTTTTTTCCACTGCGAATACTTTTTACTGTTTTTTTTCAATAATTTCAATACATTTCATTGCCTTTTTACTGCGTACATTCACTTGTGCGTTGCGACGATTATTTTAATACTTTTTTTTTTCTACTTGTTAAAAGTAAATTTAGAAAAATAATTTTAATGGCAAGAAAAATTGTTTGAAAGTATTACTGAACAAAGAAGATAATCTATTAGAGTAATCGTTTAAGAATAGATAATGATTAAATTACGTAGACTGTGGAATTTTTTCTCCTTGTCTATGTTACACATGTCTGTCTATGAATACTCAAAAACAATTTGTGTTTGACGGCTATGGAATCTAGTATAAGTTTGTCTGTCCATCTACGTGTACGTGAAGAGGTTAGCTGTTAAACAGAAAAAACGAAAGTAAAGATAAATCTGAATAAAAAAATTTTGTACACATTTTAAACATTTAAAGCTATATCATAATCGAATTTTGAAGCGAATATTTCCAAGAGCTGACCGTCTATTGGTTTTTTACGTTCACTTGCATGTAAACTCGGTAAATCCAAATGCAGGACTTAAATTTGTTAGATTTGGTATGTAACTGAAACTATAGCTCTATCTCAAATTTGGTTTCAACGGGTTTTTAATTATATTTTTTCAAATCCTATAATGTTAACATATAGTTCAAATCGTTTTCTCTAATTCAAAGTCAAAACTGGAAATTCTATAAAATTGTTTTTACTTCTTTGTTAATTATTAATTTGTAAATTAAACACGACCCTATCATCTACTTGCAATGATCGTAATTGCAAACATAAGGTATAGAAAGTTCGCTCCAAGATTTAATTTCTGTACAATGTATTCTGTTAAAAAATAATGTTCCAAATTTGTTTTAAGCAGTGAAAAGTGTTAGATGTGAATTTTACTTCTTACTTTAAAATTTTATAGATGAGTCTGTAATCAGAATATTTTATGAAGTTTATTAAAATTATTTTATTAAATTATTATTTAACATTTATTGTATTATTTTATTTATTACGTTTATTAATTACGCAATATTATAATATAGTGTTAAAAATGAGTGAACCTGTTATGGTGGTGGGTCTAATGCCAGAATTGAGATCCAAATCAGAGACTCACTCATCCTTAATTCAGTACCCACATTTGCTATGGGAACTTAGAGGACTTTGCAGTCACGACATATTTAACGTGCCGCAACTGCCTTGAGCCAACACGGCGATCTTTGGCTGAGACGAGGACATGACTCGCTACCTTTCGATTCCGAGACTGGCACTCCTAAGCCAATTGTAAATCACATTAAGTAGCTGCAATTTGACTGTTGTTTAGGAAAATTCTCAAGTTGAAAAACAGCTTCAAAGTATTTCTTACAGTAATTCTGAATAGCTAGAATTGAGATTCAAAATGCCTTATATTACTTGGGGAAAAATGTGGAAACAGCGGGTTCTCTGTCCATCTGGAGATTACATTGTTAACAGTTCTACTCTAATCATTCGGTAAATCTGAATTTGATCCTATTCCTTTCCTGTCCCCTTTTTTCATCCCTAAACCACCTTTCCTGTTGCTAAACTTCGGTATCATTTTAAAGTTATTTCGGTCTAATACCCAAAAACAACGGAAACGATTTCTTTTGATGGCATGTTTTTTGTAATTAATTAATTATTCACATTTAAAAAAACTGCTTTTCAAAGAGGAAATAACATATTTTGGCTCATATTTTTAGATCAGCATTCCTAAGAATGAAACAGATTAAATTTTGATCATTTCATACTTTTAAAAATAGAATAAATTTTAAAATTTGACAATCGTGTTGGTGAAAATTGTGGTGTCGCTTATAAATAGATTTTAACCAATGCACTTAAAAAAGTACAATTCCGTTCTTCTATTGACAAGGCTACTGTGTTGGGGCCTACTTCTATCTCTAGATCTAGGAAAACAAGAGATTCAAGTAGATGGCATCTGCTCTCTGAAAAGGCATATTTTTACACCCTTCGCTTCTCTTTACTCAGCTGCGAAAGGTCTCGTCTGTCACAACTCGCCACGATTTTTCACCAAAAGAAAAAGAGCGCGTTGTCACCTCCCGGGGGACCCCACACGTAGGAATCCAGGGGAAAGTGTGACGGATTCATCAAAGCAGCGATGCCTAAAGTTATTTCTCGTCATTCAAACATATCAAATGAATGAGCCATTCAGAGGTGCCTCAAGTTATTTAGGTTACTCACTAAAGTGAAACATTTTAATTAAGAGATGAAGCTTTAAAACAGTTGACATTTAAATGAGAGTCGTAACCGTAACAGTTTTCCTCGGCCCTCTATCGGTCTTTGTTATGAACAATCAGTTCATGTCTTGGAAGCGAGCGTAAAGCATGATGTAGTCCCAGAGTATTATTTTAATGCGTATATGTTAAATGTTATTGTCCTAAATAGTTTCGTCCCCGTGTAAATCATGTCCTTTAATGTCATTAAATGTGTTTTAACTGAATTGGCATTGTGCGGAGTTACTGGCGAATGAAAAGAGTGAGCGGTCTGAATAGAAGAGTTTTCTTTATTTTGTCAAAATTGCTTATTCCAGTATCTACAGGTTACTACAGCAACGTCAGAGTCAATCTCATGCCGCCACGTCATTTACTACAAATCAGGTTATTGTTACAGTTAACAACCAAAAATATTATTTTAGTGAATGAACTGAAAAAGATTAGAAATGATTTGTCATTGAGCTTTTAGTCGTCTCGTGGCTGGAAGACCAATATGCCTATGCGGTGGAGTAGATAGGTAGGTAAGGTTTATCGGCACAAGAGCCATTTGTGGCCATACAGCGCTAGTCATATGGTTTAAGTGAAGACTACATTAATATGAACCCAACTAATGAATCATAAATTAATACGAATTGAGAAAATCGCAAGAAATACAAGAGTTGTGAAAATCAGCTAATAAAAATTTTAAAATTTCGCAATCGCAGAATTTTTTTTTAAACAAATTAAAATTGCGAGTGAATAATACAATTCCAAAAGGAAGCTCTAAAAGAGATTAAAAGGTTGAAAAGCAGCTAGATGCAAGTAAAAAGATGAATCGCTTTTAAAAATGTAAAAATATTTGGGTGGTATTTCTCACCCACCAAGTCAGTCAGACTTACGGATGATTTATTGAAAATGCTGACACGATAGAAATGGTACATAGGGCATTCAATTAATAATAATAATGCGCTTAATACTTAGATCAATCTGACATGTCTGGCACCCTTTCGCCGAAGCGCAAATGTTTGTGAGTACAGCGCGTATGTCCTATACGGAGGCGTGTCAGCTTGACATCTAACGCACGCATATTGAGAGGTGACTACATGTCTGTGCAGAGCGAGGCAGTTAGAGAACTGTTCTGAGATGTTACATGGTTGGCGTAGTTAGAGAATGCGCCAAGGGATGATGCTCCCCCGCCAAAGACGTGATATTACAAATACGAAACAGGCATGATTTATTGATTTTAATAGTCTACCCTGAGAGAATTTAAATTTTGGCGCCTTTTGGTCACAGAGTTCAATGCACGTATTTCTGAATTTTTTATACAATAGCACTTGGCTCATTCAAAACCGAGACTCAAATTGGATACAGCAAGTAAAATCCTCTAATTTTTCAATTAAAAATGATAGTTTATCGTAAAATATTATTAAAAAAGTAATAAATAATTGCTGAATTTTTATAGTTGCGTAATCGCAATCAAAAGACGTGCTTGCAGGTTGTTTAACTGTTGTCTTGAAATAAAATGTTTAGTATCTGAAGTTACTGTGATTTGTAAAATGTACTATTCTCTCGAACGCAATATTAATTTAGATTCGAATCTACTTAGAGGTAATTGGATGACGAACCAAATTTGGGATGATAATCCTTTGCAAAAAGCAACTTTTGAGTCCACCAAGATTTTCAAATATGTTCATGAAATGATGATATATAAATGAAATAAGCGAAAGTGGTGTCTTTAAAACTTTCTTTAAAACTTTTTTAAAGAAAGGCATTATACACAACACCTGGTCAAAAATTGTAAACCTTGAGAGAGGCAACGACTTTCATGCCATTGGTGTACAGTCGTTAAGACATAATAATTTTTGGCGTGAAACTACTGACCTACCATCCCGAGGAAAACCCTGAACGTGGTTGCCGTTAGTAGACGAATCTAAGCAAGGAGGGAAGTAGTTATTAAAACAGACCACAACATTTGGAGAACTAAAGGCCTTATCACACGGCAAAATATCGTCGGCACTCTCCGTCAGCAAACGACAACGAAAGTGACGTCACTTTAAAGTTTCACATGATTGGTTGAATTTCGTTTGCGGACCATATTTCCGACGGCATTTTCTAGCTCGTTTGAAAAAGTTGTCGATTATGAAACTTGCTTGACCGGTTTATGAGGGTAGAAACGGAAAAGTGCTGACGAAATAATACCCTGTGATAAGGCCTTTACATGGTTAATCCGTGTGCCTTAGTGGAGGGTCGGAGGTCAGTGATATGATTTACCTACGAACATCTTTCACACTCGAAGGGTACACCAGAGCATTTCTGGCTATCAAATTCATGAAACGGGGGTACATTAGGCGAGAAATTCATTTCGCTTGTACTAATGCAGATATCCAGTCCTTAACCGGTTCTTTTGGCGCCAAATGAAACACAGCCCTTTCCTTCACCCCTAAAATATAACAGAATATCTCGCTTCCAAGCCGACTGACCCTTACTTTTAGGGCTACTAGGGTTTTTCTCGTGATGGCAGATCAGTGTCTTGTGATCCCTGGCGAGATTTTTGACGATTAATCCCTGGCTTGTGTTCAATGTTTTTCGAAAATCGAATTTCTGCTGTTTCTTCCCAACTGAATGACATAGAAATTTGATACATAGTTACAAAATCAAATACGACATTTCATATATTTAGGCTATTGTGCTTTCGCGTTTTAATGCTTTCGAAAACACAAACCGGCAGACGTTCAACCTTTTGTCGGATATGGCTCAAAATTTTATGGATGTCTAGACTATTGACGTGAATTTTGCATATCGGTTTTATGTATCTGGCTCTCTTCATTTTGTAGTTATCGTGTTAACTTATATTCGAACAGCTGGGCTGACAGACTTTTTTTCTGAATCGATTTTGCTCAAAATTAAGAGAAACCTAGAAATACAATTATAATTTTATATGCCAAATTTCAACTACTAGCTCAAAACCTTTTTGAACTATCTTTGTCATTGACGAACAGATGAACGTAACGGCAAATATATATATATATATATATATATATATATATATATATATATATATA
>JAPMOQ010004482.1:1150035-1189076 GCA_026543055.1 Argiope trifasciata | reverse complement strand
ATATATATATATATATATATATATATATATATATATATATATATATAAATTTAATATTTTTAATGGCAGCGTTGTAAATAAGAAATATTTTGGCAAAAATAAATAGCAAAGTCTGCAATTGCTGACCACCTTTTGGTTGGATGCATGGTTAAAGTATGTCTTGCATAAAATAAATTCTAATTTCATTGCTATTAGGTGCTTGTATGTATTTTGATCATTTGTACTGTTTAAAAAGGCATTTGTTTGAGAAAAATTGGTACAATATATGTCAATAGAAATATCATTTTCTACGTTTTCCCATTTTCGACCAAGAAGGCTTGCAGTTGATTGTCTTCCGGGCCATTCTTTGTCATTGTACATCGAAATCGCCATTCTTAAATCGTTGAAATCCAAACTGACATTTGAGATATGACGGAGCAGCATCATTATAAGTTTCTGAAAGTTTTTGGTGGGTTACGATAATAGATGTCTTCGGAAACAACAAAGTAGTGAATGTCGAAAGTGCAATTTGGAGCTTCCCATGATTGGTGTCTGAATAACTCAATAATACATAATGGAAAACTTTCAAAACGGTAACGATAAAGTAATTGTAAATTGGTAAAACCCAAAACCATTGCCGTTTATATAGATACTTCGCATGTTTACCAATAGACATCGCTGATTAAAATGCGTCCAAACACGTAATGATTAAAACAATGTATATATGAAAAAGAGCTTAAGATTTTTCAGGGGTTTTGATCAGTGATGCTGTCAGTGTCTTTCCTCTGCTATTGTTGGTGGGGAAAAAAAAGGAAAAGAACAAAGAAGTAGTAAAAGAGAAAATGAAAGTATAGAAAAAAAATGCTATAAATAATGAAATTGAAAATTCTGAAATTGAATTTGATTTGATTAATTTTCGATGCATCATTTTTGTTTGAATTTTGGTTCTTCTAACTAAAATGAGAACTCAAAATTTAATTGTTCTGAAAATAACGCAGAAAAGAAAATATATCTTCAATAATTGCTGGGTTTCCAGTCTGTTCTCTGTTTTGCTTGGGTTTTGATCAGTGAAGTTGTCATTATCTTTCGACTGCTTCTGTTGGTGGGAAAAAAAAGGAACGGTGGGAAGAAATTGGGGTAAAAGAACAAAGAAGTAGTAAAAGAAAAACATAAAAGTATGGGAAAATAATGATCCGAAATTGAATTTAATTTGGTTAAGTTTCGATGCTTGATTTTAGTTTGAATATGTTCGATTCGGTTCCTCGAAATAAAATAAGAACACAAAATTTAACTTTGCCGAAAATAAAACCTTCAATAATTACAGGGTTTCTGGTCTGTTCTCTATTTTGCTTATTTAATAATACGGTCCAAGGTATCCAGAAGGAAAAGGAACTGGAGGGGGAGAAGGGGGAAAAACAGAAAGGAGGCAGAGGGGAGAAATAGGGGGAAAAAGAGCAAAGAAGGAGTAAAAGAGAAAATGAAAGTATGAAAAACAAACAAACAAACAAAAAAACCCTACTAATAATGATCTGAAATTGCAATCCAATTTGATTTGAGTAAGTTTCGATATTCCATTTTAGTTTGAAAAATGTTCGGCTCGGTTCCTCGAAATAAAATGAGAACTCAAAATTTAATTGCACAGGAAAGAATGCAGAAAAAAAAAATGAAAAATCTAATCTTTAGTAATTGCGGGGTTTCTAGTCTGTTGGGTATCCAGAAGGAATAGAAACAGGACGGGGTGGAAGAAAAAAAATAAGGTTTTGTGCTTTATTAGTCGTATTCACTGCTGATGTATGAGAGAACGTGGTGATTTTTCCACCCTGTGCAAACATCGTTTTTCGTACGGTCTCCGTCTCTTCTGCGATCCAAGAAGAGAAGACGGGAGAAAAAAGAAAAAAAAAAAACACCCGTTGTATGCCGAAGAAAGTGTGCTTTTGAAGCGGAAACGTCTCGTGTGATGTTATAAATGGTGTCCCGCTCTCTGGTTGGCGGCGATGCCTCTGTGTTCCATCTTTCGAGCAGAGGTCAGCCGACAGGATCGTTTGATTTGGAAAGCATGTCCGACACTTGCTGCATGCGCGCCGCACATCTGCACCACACCGAGTGGCCTTTTGTTATGCTGTGAGGGCTTCTTGTTTTTGTGGAGGATGCTTAAGAAGTCAAATCATGCAGGATGGTGCTTTGGAAAACGTGTTGTGACGTTTTTATTTTCCCGAGACTAGTTTATTAGTTTTTTTGCGTCATATCTTTTTTTAAAAATGGGATTTTGTTGATTTATGAATTTCTGAACTGCGGACTTTCCTTTCTCTTTTAATGGCCCAGTTTGGCGAGTTAGTTCGCCAGGATTTTCATTTATCTGTCATTTTAGTTACATTTCTTATACTTTACTAAACATTGATAATTCCTTCAAAAAATATTTGTGAGCATCGAATTTCAGCTGTATTAAAAAAACAACAACACTCGTGCTGTTAATTGTATATTTGAACCTTTTTAGCGAAGTCAAAATAAATTTAACTGTCCAAGTAATCTATCTTCAGATTGTACGTTGTCTTTCGCGGCAGTCCAATTTTAATTTCAGATTCTTTATGGAAATTTCAGTTAGTTTTCAACGGAAGAAAATCAAAAGTTTAAATATTTTGTAAAAGCAATAAAACGCTTTATAATTCATTGCGACAGTAAAAACTATTGCTGGAAATCATGCATCATTTTTTTGAAAAAATTGCTCGATAATTAAATTGATATTATTAAAAATGTAATACCTGAATTGTAAAAAAGAAAAGAAATTGATTTTGTACTATGTTATTTTCGAATGTTATTGCCTTCTAAATCACATTTAATTTTTAATTAGATGAAAATCATATTAATCAAATCATATTAATCATTTAATTAGATGAAAGTCATTATTGATCAAAATAAAATACTTATTTATTTCATAGAAATGGAACTGTATTTGTGCCAAATTTGATAGCTCCAAATGAAATGCTCTGTGTTATAGAGCGCCAATAAATAGAGGACGATGAAGCAGAACATACGCTGCCTTTATTATTGCTTAAGGCATATTTTTATGATCTAGCATAGGGAGGATATTAATTTAATTGTTTCATCAAAAAGCGATTGCAATTTTCCCGCCTATGAAGTAAAGAGGAAGTAATTGTCAAAAAATTCGAACTCGAGATTATGACTTATCTCCACATTTAGACCTCTCTAGCAGGGCCGGCCATCTGGGAGGGGGGGTGCTGTGCACGAGGACCCAGTCATTGAGGGATGTCTCACCGTGATTAACAATTCAAATAGTGTTCTAAGCAACAATAGCGTTTACGCTTTTTGAAAGTGTGCAAGCTTGTTTCCATGTAACTGGCTGAGCATCGACGGGCGCCTTTATTAGGTAAAGATCGCAGTGACGGGAAAAGTTCATTTACGAATAGGGAAATTCCCATCAGACATATTAAGGAAGAGCGCCCAGAAGTCGAGGCTCAGCTAACACCTTCTAAAGTAAAGTTTCGAAAAAAAGAAAAGGGAAAAATTGTAAATTTCCTGGAGTAATTAATAGCAAAAACAAAATCACGGATTAAATAAATATGCATTTTTTAAAATACTTTGCTAAAATTTAGGGCCCCTTCATTAAGAAGACCGGCTTTGTGCCTGCTTGTATGTGTATGTTGGCGCTCTTCGGGTCAGACAATATAATCTGCAACAGCCAAATTTAGAATATATATATATATATATATATATATATATATATATATATATATATATATATATATATATATATAAAATTAGAATTTTAATTAAAAATTTACTTTGAGATTTGCCATTTTTTTCCGTGACATATTCCGTAAATATTGCACAAAAATAAATTTAATAATGTAATTGTACTGATTTTTCTTGAATGTTCAATGTTTTGTGCTTGATGGATGAAATTTTGTATATGGTCTTTACACCAAATTTACAGTTATAAATTATTAAACATATATAAATAATTAAATTTACAAAATATTAATTTATTATATATTTATAAATTTTTAAAGTTACAAAATAAAAATTTATGCGCAATTTTGAGTAAGAACTATTTAGAGGAAGCTTGTCTGTCCGGATGTTTGAATATAACATGATAACCACAAGATGAAGATGGATAAAATTCGACACCCAGATTTCACACTTGTTATGTAGATACCCATTAAATTGCAAGCCAATTCTAACTAGACACTGAATATTTATGAGTTCGTTCATTCAGAAACATGTAAAACGCAACAATTCAAAAACGCAGTTATATGTGGCAAATTTTGGTTCAAATCAGTTGTGATAAACCTCGTCTTAAACACAAATGAAACTTTATTCACTTCTATGTTTTGCGGAGCGTGCTCCTACTGGTTAATGTATGGAATTAATATTCCTCATTGCTTGTTAAAGGCAACGAACTTAGCGAATGAAAGAAAGGAAAGCAAATTCAATCTAGAAAGCATTTTTTCCTCTCTTCCATTCGACTGATGACATCCAAAATTTTAACACAAGTCCGCAATACTGAAATCAGGACCACGTGAAAAATTTCATTTATTCGGCGATGTATGAATTCACATATAAACGAATATAAAATGGCAACCAGTCACCTTTTGACGAATTTTACCCGCAGTTTCACTCAAATTTAAAATTCTATTGACAGAGTCATTTGTTGAATTCCATTTCATTCGATTCATTTCAGATTTTTAGTAGGCACTTGCATGTATTTTGCTCATTTTATTTTTCACTTTCAAAAGGGATTTAATGAGAAAAATTGGTACAATATATGTGTCAACCAAAATATATTCCATCATTTTCTACAATGGTTTCCCATTTTCGTCCATTAAGTCTTGTGATTTATTGTTTTCGTATTTTTTTTGGGGTCTGCAAGCCGTTTTTTTGTCTTTGATTTCGAATTCACTCCTCTTAAATCGTTGAAATCAAAACCGACAATTGGGATATGACAGAACAGCATCAACATAACTTTATGTGTGTATTTTTTTTTATGACGCTTGCCATTGGACAAGCCCGTGGTTACGAAGACAGCAATTTAAGCCAATAGGGAGCGTCTTAATGACGCCAATTAGAGCCAATAGTACGACTTTGCCACTCACGCATCACACATTCGCTTGCACAATTCCTTTTCACTGGAGGGCACATTCACACTTCTTACAGATAAAACTAAGGAAGAACAACCATGCCTGAACTGGGATTCGAACTTGGGACGCCCAGAACACTTAGAAGATGCGCTGGCTCAATGCCAGGACGCCGGCTTTCATAATTTTCTAAAAGTGATTGCTGGGCTAAGGCAACAGATTTCTTCAAATCAAACAAACAAATCAATGAATGTCTGAAGCACAATTTGGAGCATTCCGCGATTGAGGCACTGAATAACTCAATAATACTAAATAGAAAACTTTCAAAATGACAACAATAAAGGGATATTAAATTGGCAAAGCCCAAAACCATTGAAGGGCCGCTGTGGCCCGGTGGTAAGGTCTTTACTTCGGAACCGGAAGGTTTCAGGTTCGAGACTCGATTCCACCGAAGAACCGTCGTGTGAGAGGGCCTCTTGCACGTTAAATCTGTCAGGCCAAACGTCCTCCTGCTGGTGTGGCGTGGTGTGGAGAGGGGGGTGCCAGTACAGGCGTCGTACTCGTCATCTGACGGTGGTTCAGAAGGACGAGGTCCGTCCCAATATAGCCCTCGTGTTGCGTTAAAACGAGACGTTAATGCAACTAAACTAACCTAAACTAAACCAAAACCATTGTTATTTGCTAGATACCTCACAGGTTCACCAATAAATGTCGCTGATTAAAACACATGCAGGCATCTAATAGTTATTGTATTCGGCTGATCAAGCAGACAGGCTTCTGCTGATGGATTTCTTCCAAAATCTATCTGTCTGTCTGTCTGTCCCTCTCTCTCTCTCTCTCTATCTCTCTGTCTCCCTCTCTCTCTCTCTCTCTCTCTCTCTATATATATATATATATATATATATATATATATATATATATATAAATCGCAAACGTGATGGACACATAAATGACGTTTATTACTTATAGTTGGAATGGTAATAGTCAAATGCAGCACAAACCATCATACGAATTTCAGACTGTTTCATTGAAGGTTAATACAGCTGTATTGAATCTAATGCTTCGCTTAAATTATTAATTTATGGAAGGGCAATGTATTATTAGAAATTTTCTGGGGAATTTTCCAAATGTTGCAGTAGGGGAAATCACCAAAACGTCTGTTCCACAAATGAAAAAAAAAATATATAAAAGAAATAGGCTTCAAATAGAAAAGGTAATGAAGCCTGAAGTAGGCATAACAGTTACGGATGATAAGTGATTTTAATGACTTGCTTTTTGGAAATTAATGTTCATAATTTTCAAGTTGTTTTACAATAAACTGTCTTTATAATAAGACAAATTTTTTTAAATGATATCAATTTCAATTACGTATAATTCCTCACCCCTAATGTAATTAATATTTTTAATTCGATATGATGCAATACACTAACCGTAACAATGATTTAAAATACAGTAAAAGCTCTTTATTCGCGGGGTATAGGTTCCATAAATATGCCGCGAATACAGAAACCGTGAATACGGAATGGCCATTTATATGGGATTATTGGGGATACGTTCCTAAGTGACAAAATAATAACAATATATATATATATATATAATATAAATCAATTTAATTGAAGTTTTTGAACATTGTGATTCATTATCTTAAGGCTTAGGCAATGGTTTGAAAAATTTTGTCATTTTCTCTTGTTTGGCAGTTTTTAAAAGCTCCTTCCATTCAGGCTGATACGCAGCAGCCGCATTAACTACTTGCCTCTTAAAAATAAGACTTCGTTCCATAGACGTTCATAAAGAAACCGAACATCACATTTGCCACTCTTAAACCTTCACTACGATTTTTCAAATGAATTGTAACGTTTCCAATGCTTATGGAAGCTTCTTCTTCAATGGGCTGTGAATTTAATATTTCCTCCAAGTCGGTTTCAGTCAGATCTTCATCTTGCGATTCAAGCCATTCCTGAATGGCACTTGATTCTATCTGTTCGAATCCATCTCGTCCTATTCCATTCGCGATTTCGGCTGTTTGCAGTTTGCATTTCACAACATACTTTAGACGAAGTTGTAATAAGTACTTTACTTTTTTTTTATTAGTCCATGTGACGGCATTTACAAAGGATATTGTTTCGGATACCTATAGGAATCCTTATGTATGTACTTATTAGATCCGCGAATATAGAAATTACATTTTTTTTAATCCGCGATTAGTGAAAACGCTAATAATGAGCTTTTACTGTACTACGATGGAATCCGAGCATCCCTCAAGATCTTGCCGCGGTGACCAGGTGGTAAGGTCTCGGCTTTCAGGTTTGAGATCAGATTCCACCGAAAAACCGTCATGTAAGCGGGTCTGGTTCCACGCTAAATGCGTAGGGCCAATGTTTACCCCCACATGTTGTGGGGTGGAAGTTTGGAGAAGAGAGTGTGCCAGCTCAGGTGTCATCCTCGTAATCTGATTACGATTCAAAATGACGAGGTCCGTCATAAAATATAGCCCTAGTGTTGCTTTTAAAACGGGTCGTTAATGTCATTAAACTGGTTTTAAAAGAAGACGTTAATATAACTAAACTAAATTAAACCAAACCCTCAAAACATTCTCTTGTGTGTTTTTGCCTATCGTTAATTTCGTTGTAGAATTTTCACTTTTTTACATTGCAATATATACATTTTATAAATTTCCAATAAATTGGCTTACACCAATTTGTGTTTTCCAATCATAACAAATAACAAGGTGACTTTTTTAAAAAAGAAATTCCATATTAATTATTTAACAGCATAAAAAGTCAATTACGTAGGCGAACAAACTGGTCAACAAAGGTGAGTAATTTGAAAGAAAGCAGCTTCCACTACTTTCTGCCATATTTTTATTTTTAAGTTTCGTCCGAAATTCGATGGGAACATCTTTTTTTATCAAATTTCATCCATTTAGTTTGGTCTCGAGTTCTATCTTGCTTACAGATAGGTAGATTTAATTTAACTCATTCACCGTGCTCTCCGCGAAAATTTCTATTTTTCCTCTGTTTTTCGCTGCATTAAAATAAACAAATATAAATACTCAAAAAAGTAAACATTCACCTGAATGCGTCGCATGATGAAAAGACCTTAAAAAATGTTTAAATATGAAAACCATTTTTAAGCACCTTAAAAATGCTTAGTTTTTGAAAAAAGGTCCGTAAAAGTGCAGTTAACTCTCTTCAGAAATGCAAAGAACATTATTTTTTTGTTTCCGCAGATGATGAATACAATAAATCGAAAACAGTCATAAATCTTGGTTTACCTGATATAAATAAAAGGAAACCGAAGAAAGGGAAGATAATGATGAATGTATTTATTTTTATATATTTTTACTCTTATGTTTCATCCAAAGTTCGGCGGGAACATCTTTTATCGAATTTCATCCATATAATTAGTTGCGTTCTCTTGCTTACAGATAGGCAAATTTAATTTGACCCATTCGCCGAACTCTCCTGTCCGTGAAAATTTGGGCTTTTCCTCTGTTTTTCGCCGCATTAAAGCAAACACTCTCACCAGGGTGCGTCGCATCATGAAAGTCCTTAAAAAAGTGTTTAAATTTGAAAACCATTTTTAAGCACGTTTAAAAGTGCCGAATTTTAGTAGAAAGGTCCTTAAAAGTGCTTAAACTTTCTTCAGAAATGCAAAGAAGATTCTTTTTTTAGTTCTCCGAGATGATGAATGTGATAAATCGAAAACAATCATAAATCTTTGTTTACCAGATATATCAAAAAAAGAAAAAGTTAACCGAAGAAAGGGAAGCATTCGGTGAAGAGAGAACCGGAGTTTTATTTCAATCCATGTTAAGATAATGGTGTATGAACTCTTAATTTTTTAAATCTTTTTTTAATAAGCATCGGCGTATAGTGAAATATTGGAATGGTTATTCCGAAAAAGTGAAATACAAAATGTATCAAACTGATTGCAACTAAAAAAACTTTGAACTTTTACTGTTCTAAATAGTAAAGAATTTATTTATCTATACTTATAATAAAGCTCAATGTGTGTGTGTGTGTGTTGGCGCTCTACAGACCAGACCGTTGGACCTACGGCTACCAAATTTGGTACATGTATACCTTGGAGGTCGGGAATGTGCACCTCGGAGCCCTTTTTTCGAATTTGTAATTAGAATTTGAATTCATTAAAATTTAAGCGAAATTCCAACGTTTTTCCGCTATAACTTCCGAAAACATTATTGCACAAATATGATTTTTATAACAATTTAAAGATTTAAAAAAATTAGCTTTCTAATGGTGTCAGTGTTTTAATGTATAACGTAAGTGTCTAATTTTAACGAATTTTTAAAGAAATATTTTAACCATGTTTTTTTAGCACGTGACTGGATAAAATAAAACAATGCCGGAAGTTCAAATAAAAAAACAACTATCATCGCAAATCAAATCTAAAGAAATACAACTTTCAGCACGTGACTGGATAAAAAACATAAATATAAAATGTGATATCTTCTAAAAAAATAAATGCAAGGCAAAGGATTCTATGATCGTTTGCAATATCTATATCATTAATTCCCTAAATTATCTTTATTTATGGTAAACCTGATTGAATTTAGACAGGATATGCATTGAAATCCCGACTTAATGGCATATTTCTATAATCGTTTGCAATATCTGTATCATTAATTCAATAATTTTTTCCCTTTTTCGCTTTCTTTAAAAAGCATATTTAACATTTTGGCAATATTATCGAAATTTTTTTTAATATTTTGGAAGCATAATCGATAAATTGTTAGAACATTAAACTCAAAAAGTTTTTTCGAATAAAGTTACCGACTCTTTAACTACTAATAACGGAATCTTTTAACTTTAACTATTTCTTAAATTTTGGCTAATTAATACGTGATTTAATTGAAAATTTTAGAACGCATTACTTATGGCGAACCAGCTGGTCCCTAAAGGCGGCTAGTGACTAATAAATTTATGATCTACTCTTTAAGTATTCTTGCAGATAGATTGATTCTGTTAGCATATTTACATTTCGTAGATTATCCGTGATCGATGAAAGATAAAAATGCTGTGTAATACCCAAAAGAAATAGATATATAAGTGACGGGAGTAGCATTTTTTAATCAAAGATTAAAATTTAAAAATTTTTATAAAAAAATATATAGTTTGTTTAAAAAAAATTGCACCCTATTTACAAAGCTTTTTAACGTTTAAAACTTTTAAAGTGTAAAAGAAAGCAGGTAGAAGTTTTATTTGAACTCGCTAGACGCGTTACGGAAGACCAAGAGATTAATTTAATAATTTTTTTTAAAACCCCTTGAGGACCAGCGCGCCGGAAATAAAACTCAGTCACGGGACCGAACGCTCTGAAACGGAGCGTCACTACCGGCCCGCGCATTTTAAGCAGTTAAGCCTAATTTTACAAAAAAATTCGTATAAAATCAGCATTTTAATAAAAAGACTCCAAATTTATATCCCATCACATATTATAATCCACAAAATTATATTCCCATCACATATCCCAAAACTTCTACGAAACACACACATAAAAAAACGCCGCCAAAACCGAACACCATTCATAAATATTTTACTCTTACCCCTTGCAATAATCCGCTGAATGTACTCCCCCGTATTCTCCTAACGAAAAAAAGCAATAAACAAGTCACTTATCTGTCAAAATATAAACACAGCGCGCAATAAATCCCAGCCCTTTAAAGAGCCTTGATTCTCACTTTGTTTACATCAATAAATATATCAAATACAGAAGCATAGAACAGAAACTAATGCCCGTTCATGAAGGTCAAATACCATATGAGTCGACCGTTGTGAAAACCGTTGCCGTTTACCGCCATCTAGTAGCATTTAAAAATTCAAATAAAACGTTCCGATTACGCATACGCGACGCTGGTCTCTCCATATCAATCGGAGCTCTTCGCGTGGAAGCGACGCTGGGCTGATAAGAGTGGAATCGCTGCGTCGCGTCCACGAGACCTTGGTCGCGAACGGGTTAAGTCGCGGAGTTCTGAAACGATTCATTCAGTACTCGCAGTCAAATTTTTCAGCAGTTACAATTCTAGTTGAATATTTCATTTTACGAGAAAGTTGAAAGAGACAACGAAAAGCTTTCTTAAACAAAAATAGCTTACGATAATAGAACAACTTTATGCTTAGAGATAAACTAAACCCGAAGAGACAGCTATTGATCAATATTAATCATTGCTTCCCAAATACAGACTGAAACGAAGATGAAAACCTGTTCTGTCAAACATAAACGAATCATTCATGTTTTGAAATCGTTTATATCGTTATCATTCAATTTTTTTTATTTATATTAGTCACTTTTTCACAATTCTGATATTAGTTTTAGAAATTTCTAAATGGAATGCAATCACCAATTCTTCTTCTTTTTCATTATTTAATTTGAATTGATATAAATTTAATTTTGGGTTAAACTTCTGATTACTAATTTAAACTTGCATTGGAGATTATTTTAAATTTTTTGACAGTTTTAAGTTTTTGACGTCCACGGAGATGACCAGTGTCTGATGGAACATAGCCAGATATGATAGCCGTAATAAATCGTGCAATCAAAAAAATTTTTTTTTCATTTGTACCCGAATGCCTTGCATGAAAAATTTAACAGCCCATTTCCTCAATTTGTTTTTATTAACTGAATTTCGTGCCCCTTTTTCATACTTCTCTTACTGAACCATAATTAATATATTTCATTTCTCCTTCTCATGAACGAAATGTGTTGGAAAGATAACAGGACTTGTTCTTCCAATTTTATTTGGCAGAGTCGTGTCTATATATCATAAAGACATATCAGAATTTGTCTCCTTTTCCTGGTCTTTTTTCGTTTTTAAATAAAATATCGGGTCTGGTCGGTCTAATCCACTTGGTCATGCCAAGCCGAATGAGAGTAGCTCCTTCGAATGAAGACAGAAGTGTGCGCCTTTCGTTGTGAACGAGCACCGTTCAGGTGAAAGGACGACTTTGCTCGAACACACACGACATAACCCTTTTGAGGGGGCGGTCGAACTTATTCATCCATCCACAAGTCAGAATTGAGATCCCAATTAGAGCCCGACTCATCCCTGATTCAGTACCACCAGAGGTATCATTTGCTGTGGGAACTTGGAGGACTTTGCAGTTAATGTGCCCCAACTGCCATGAGCCAACACGTCAGTCTTTGGCCGAGACGAGGACAGAACTCGCCACCTTTCGGTGACGAGACGGGCGCTCTGCCAACCAGGCTGCCGCGGCCCTTCCAAATAAAATACTATGAGTGGTTCGCAAAATGCAAGTTCCATAACCGTTGCACTTTCATATATATATATATATTGCAAATTTTAAGTTACCGTAAGAGAAGATTTTTATTTTTACAGTTCATTGTTGGTCTTAATTAATTTAAGTTATTAACAAGCTCACACAGTCTTGAAGAGCTCACATGACTGTTAGATCACGCATGTCTCGATATTTAGAAAAGCGATAGTTTTTTCCTCAAAATCGATCGAGATCTAAAACTTTTTCTCGAGGTCAGACTGCACACTCCCCCCGAAAATATGATAACTAGTATATAATGATCACGTGACTATTGTATTGTGCAGTCGTTAATTTTTTTAAAAAAGGCAATAGTTTCTTTTTTTTCCCATTTCAAAATTTTTTGAGGTCTAGAACTTTTTTGTTTTTGCCAGGTAGAAAAATTGAAAATGAAAGTTTAATTTAATTATATAATGCAATAGCCAGACAGAAGAATCAGCCAATTTCCAATAACATTTGTGCCATTTTATAACTTTTTGTTGGCCAAATGCGGCAATGTCATTTTCTAATAACCCTAAAAGCGACAAATGGATGCCTCGAAAATGATAATTTGCCAATTTTCTGGTGGTTTCAAAAACCTCAAACATAAACAACATCATGTTCTCACTTTATTAAAAATGCAAATGCTTTTTAAAAATGCTAATTTTTAAAATGTCGAGCGGGTAAATGTTTCCACAAAGCTTGAAGGTCGCTGGGCAAAGCCAAGCCTCGTGGTAGCACATATTGAACAATCATTGAAAAATTTACTTTCTTTTTTTGACAGAGACTGTGTGTTTCGAGAGAATAATCGCTTCAGGTTGCGTCTACAGCATTTAGTCATGTATCAAAAGTATGAAGTTCGTTCTATAATAGCTTCAATAAACTTATATCTGATTGAATTAAGGTCTCCGACTACTTTAAAAACACTAGTTATCCACCACATTGTTGAATTATTATTTCTTCAGACTTTCCTCTTTCCAAAACTGATTACCTTTTTTAGGAAAAGAAAGGCCTCTAGAGGAATTTTAAACATAACCTGTTTTTCAGCTCAAATTTTTCTTCACTTTTCCAAAAACTTTAATTTTCATAAAAATTCTCCCGTTATCATGATATCTCAAAAACTAATTGATTTATTTGCATAAAAATTTCAGCGTGTGTTTTAAGCAATATGGTCAACGAAATGAACGAAAAGTTTTGCTCTTGGACAAATACTTTTTCATTTATAAGTGTTTTTTTTTCTTCTAAATTAAGTTGTGAATTTATAGAAACAATGTATATATACATATATTTTTATTTCTTTGCATCTCAAAATATTTCTTAGATATTGGATCATTTCGTTCCTCATTATATTGCATAACTTATGTACAAAGAAAAATAGGATTGTTGTATTGCAATTTTGTGTAGAGTGTTTATCGTTTTGGTTAACACGCTGATTGCCTGCCACTAGATAACTCGTAGATTGCGTTCATCTCTAAGACCAAGCCATCTATGTCATTAGATGACGCCTTCTCTACTACCATTAAAAGATGGCAAAGAAGGGGTCATCTCATTAGATAGATGGTCCTGATGTCAGGCGAGGGTAGTGGCTGTGAACGGGTTAAATTTCGTTAAAAGTTAGTACAAATTTTCCTTTTTTTTTCAAAATATATTACATTTTAAAATTATTTTTTTGAATTTATTGTGTTTATAATTGACAATGGCATTATAAAAGCCATAAATAGTTTTTTAATTTTTTTTTTTTCAAAAATATTCCTTTGAACGTAGTCAGATACCTTAAAGTGAATCTGGGTGATACAAATATTTATATTTTAAAGATTATTTCGCATTAAAATTTATTATGGTACAATTGTTAATTAAAAATAATAAAAAATGAAATAAAGAATTTTGCTACGCTTAGAATGCGAAAATGCCACATTCTTCTAATGTAATGTGAGCTTAGTATCCTAATGCTCTCAATACTTATGATTCTCTTAAGGTCGTATTTATGATGAAGACTGCGTACAAAGACTTTCCGCATTAATCGGAATGGACTCGGCTTCCGATTTCTTTGTAGCATTTCCGCCCATGTCTACAGCGTCTCCTATTGAAGCTCACATATCCTGATCACTTGAGATCCACCTACGTTAAAAACCGATTTTTGACCTAGAATGACAATTCTTTTAATGCTTTATTTGAAAGCCTGTTCTTCTCGATGTTTTGATTTTGTTTTCGATATAAACTACTTGCTGGTATCTGGCGCGTTTCTACCACAGAAGAAATAATTTTGGAAACATCGCTGGAATTTGAAATAGTTACCTCGTTTCATTAAGAATGATAAGAAGAATGGCATTTATTTTCTTGTTGATAATGAATACATTCATTCACATAGTGTATTCCATTTTTATTATTCTATTCTACAAAAAAAAAAAAAAATATTTATTTTTATATAATAGATTTGTGCATTCTTTTAGAATTGCAATGCTTGGTGTTCTTTCAGAATGGTGATGAAAGAAACTATTACTAACTATCTTGTGATTCATTTCATATTCGTTCAGTATTCTCAAGCTTGATATTAGAAAATGTGATTAAAATATTTTCTTTTAAAAATTCAATAAAGACAGAAAATATATTTGTACCATAAAATCTTTAATATAGTTGAAAAGATAATTTTTTGAAAACTAAGATGGTGCAAAATGATTTGTACTATAGTATTTTCGGAAGTGACTGCAAAAAACGCTAAAATGTTATTAAATGTTTGATTAAAATTTCAAACCTATAGGATTGGTATCCTTTAAACATTCGCAGATGCTCTAACAAAACTATTAATTACCTCGGAGAAAGACTTGCATTGCATTTACGTACAATAGCTTCGAAATGTGAACGTCTAGCTTGAATTTGGCATCTTTACTGAATCTGTCGTGTCTCCTTGGCGAGTTATTTGGTGGTTAATCCATGGTTAATAGATGCTGTATATATATCAAATTTAAAAAAAAAAATTCTAATTTCTAAAAATTTACATTTGCAATGTGACCGGTGGTTGGTGGGTCCTAATTAAGATAAGCCTTCTTGTGTAACATTAATTTATTATTAAAACATATAAAGTTACTTTACACACAAACACAAACAGAGAGTGGACAAAAACACGTCAACACAAAACGATAGCAGAGGCTTAACTGACTGTCTCTCTAAGCACTCGCCAGAGGGCGGCGTGTAATGAATGAATCATAGTTTAGGGGGAAAAAGAGTGCTACAATTTTTATTTATATAGATATGACATACATTTTAATAGGACTTAGCAGCTAGAAATTAAACCGTACACTATAATATAAATAAAGAAGTTTTTCTTTTAATTTTTATTTAAGTTGTTTGAAAATTGTCGTTTCCTATTATCCTATTCTATCCTTTTTTATGGCATTGTTGCAAATTGATTTTTTAATCACTGGAATATCTTTTTTCCCCTGATGCTGTAATTTTTAATAATAGAAACACGAAAATCTTTTTAAATCGTATTGATGATAATATCTCTGGGTTAACATTAACATATTAACTATAATATATTTTCAAGTTAAAAAACTTGAAATATCAAGGTCTGCACATGCCAGCTGCATAGTATGTACTATACACAGTCGACCACAACCAATCCTGTCGATACTGCTACGTTCAGTGGTGGCGGGGTGGTCGGCAAGAAGTATGTACAATACATATTCTTTAGGGTGTGGAAAAAAAAATGAGTGTAGAAGGTGCGAGGGAATCCAAAGTTAGAAATTAAGAAATAAATTGCATTAAAAATCTTTGAAATTTAGGAGATATTGGAGGGGAATAAAGCTTTCCCGAACTTTTTTTTTTATCTTATTAAAAATTAAAAACAAAATTTTCAACTCATTTTTCTCAAAACGGGATTTTTCCACAAATTTTAATTTTTCAACATTATTATTAAAATATATGTTTTAATTTTCAAAAATTAAAATTATCAGTGTGAAATTCGTGCCTACATTCAGTTTACATACATACATCTAGGAGATGGATTAATATATGAGAGTAATGAAATGGTGCAAAATGACCCACATGTGGGTAATGTAGTAAAATTTCCACATTACCCACGTTAATATATAAATAATTATAATTTTACAACAATTTATGATTTTAAAATGAAGCTCTTGATCGTAAGAATTCAAAATTCTAGTCTCTAACCAACGCATGCAATTATACAGCGAAGGATATACCCTACTGACCATGAGTTTTTAATTGAACGTATTTGAAAAAAAAAAAAAAGTCAAATTTGGCACAAAAAATACAATTTTCTCAAATATTAAGAAAGGTAGTTACATTCGAAAATATTTTTGCTCCATATATTAAATTGTTTTTGTTTAAATGCCAAAAAAGAAAAAGTTATTTCAAATATTATTGTTAATAAAAATAGGGGGGAAACCGACTTCCGAATGTAGTCGGATACTTTAATACATGCAGAATTTTAAGTCCATTAGTAGTTTGTTGCGCTAATATCCAATTCTATTTAAATAAAAAATCAAATAAAATTTAGAGCTTTACATTTTCCTAATCTATTAATTCCGTAAGTGATTTTTTCTACGTCTGGGGGGAGGGGCCGCGGTGGCCTGGTGGTAAGGTCTCGGCTTCGGGACCGGAGGGTTTCAGGTTCGAGACTCGATTCCACCGAAGAGCCGTCGTTAAATCTGTCAGGCCAAACGTCCTCCCGTTGATGTGGAGAGGGGGGTGCCAGGTCAAGTGTCGTCCTCGTCATCTGACCTTGTTCAAAATGACTATGTCCATCCCCAAATAGCCCTTGTGTTGCTTTACAACGGGACGTTAATATAACTAAACAAACAAAACTACGTCTTGGGGATTTCAATACTGTCAAGAGTTTGCTACCAAACATTATAAATTAAGCTTAAGCTAGATGAATTTGTTAATACACATGCTACTTCTTATTTTTATCAATCTTGAGTTTTCGTTAACTGTTATGAAAAAATCAGTTTCCTATGAAATTCAGTGAGGGGAGGAAGCTAAATTTCAGTATTTTAGATGTTGTGCAATTATTAGCAGGTTAAACTACTTTATTAAGTGTTAAGAAAAAATCTTCAATAGATTTTTATGTCGCTTAAAATAATCTCTATAAATCAAAATGAATGTTTGTCTCTTATGCGCTGCTCATCCGATCGCGATGATGAAACGTTGAATATCGATTACTCGCACTTATTTGTTTCTGCTGAAGGAAATATATATATTGCCAACCTTAAAGTCTTGCATAATAACGTTAAAAAAAAGAATAAATATTATTTGCGCTTTTCCTTTATATATTCTTCAATTTCAGTGACTGTATTCATTTATGATACGAAAATATATATTATTCTTAATGAAACAAGATCACTATTTCAAATTCCAAACAATATTTCCAAAATTATTTCTCCTGCGGCAGCAACGCGCCGGGTACCAGCTAGTCTAATCTATAAAAAAAAAAATGGGTCTGTTTTTCTAAAAACTACTTGTTGCAATTTTCTAATCAACCCGAAAATCAAAAAAAAAAAAATCTTGAGAACCACTATCTTGGCCTTTCAAGCTATCTGGCTTCTTATGAAAGAAAGTTTATCAATTTAAAATGAAAATGAACCAAAAGAATTGGAATTTTCCTCGTGACAGCGCATCATCGCCGAGATAAAAGATACAGATGTTGCATCAGAGCGTGGGTGAGAATTGTAACGCGGAACTATGTTACAACAGTCGCCAAAGCTCGGTCCACGAATCATATTCGTCTCTTGAAGTCATTTTTTAAAATTATTTTATTATTGAAGCATTTTTAAAATCCCCGTGCACCACAAATGGGATTTAAAGAAATAAGTATTCAACACATAACAAAAGAAAATAACAATTTAACAGTTATGAAGGATTAATGTAAGAATAAAATACAATAAAATCAGAAAATATAAATTACGAATAAGAAAATTTAATTGGCGTCAATAATAAATTTATAAATATTTTCAAGAGCACTTCTGGTAGAAATAAGTGGATGAAAATCTGGAGGCTACTTTATATGAATGGCTTGGAGAGCCAGCCTTAGATTCTGTCTTGCTCCGGCAAATTTGGAACACAGGAGGAACACATGTTCAACATTTTCCTCGCCACAGATGATGGAGGCAAGTTGAATTTATATAGAAAGCGTTTAAAGTTGCCATGACCAATGAGAAACTGGGTTAATCTATAAAATGATGACATGACAGTCTCTTATTAATGGATGGGAAAAATTTCTTTGTTCGGCTCCCTTTATATGAAATGTGATATTCTCGATTCCAAAACTCCACCATGTTTTCTCTCGTCATCTTCCTGTAAAAGGATTTAGAAATGTTAAACGGATATGTCGGCGTCCTGGCTTAGGGCTAGCGTGTCTTCCCCGTGATCTGGGCGTCCCGGGTTCGAGTCTCGGTATCGGGCATGATCGTTCTGTGTTCAATCTGTGAGGCGTGTGAATGTGTCTCCCTGTAAAAAGGGGTTGTGAAAGCGAATGGGTGTGTCACCTTCATTTGAGCTAGAAGTCAGACTTCTGCCCTCTGGGTGCTCAGGGGTTTTTACCCTCAGAAGCTACTGCACCCCCTTTCCGTGGAAACACGGACACAGCATCATCATCAACGGATATGTCGATTTTCCGCTGAGTGGCAGCCTTTTGAAATCATATTAAGAGATTGAAATACATCTGTGCTTTTATCGGCGCTCTGATGCAAAACTTTCCCTCAATCAACTTTCACATTTTCACTCTCGCATTCCTCGAATCTTAGCATAAACTGAAAATGATATATCGGTAAAAACCTGTTAGATTGTTTTCCTAAAACATCCTCGCATTTTCCGAAATAAAGGTGTTGTTCCCCTCCCCCCCGTTGAAAATTGTGGCCTTTGAGTAAAGTAGAGAGCGCCTTACATGACATTAATGCCCAATAGTTACGAAATATTAACCTTTGACTTGAATTTAGCATTTTTTACAGATCTTTTGTGTGATTTTTTTTTCTCGTTTTTTGGCTATTGATACCTGATATGTAATTGTAAGTATCCGAAAATCAAATTTTACAAGCGATTTTTCCAAATGACTATAATCAAGTTTTAACACAAATCTACACCTGTAGACAGGAAATTACGGGCCAAATATTTTGTTTTAAATGTATTTAATGAGATTTTGAACTATCGCTTTGACATTCTGTCTGAATTGTTGAACATTGTTGCTCTGATCTTTGTTTTATCAAATACTTATCGCATGATTTTTTTCTCATGTTGTTGAAGTATAAAAAACAAGACTTCTATTCAGTATGTATATGAGTAGTTTTCTCTGCAGTATGTATGTATGCTGTCCAACATGTGTTTGTGTAGTTTACACACGCACGCACGCACGCACCCACCCACGCTCGCACGCACACACACGCACACGCGCGCGCGCACACACACACACATTGAGCTTTATTATAAGTATAGATATAGATTATTGTTAGCTGGTACTCGGCGCGTTGCTGCCGCAGAAGAAATAATCTTGGAAATACCGTTTGGAATTTGAAATAGTTCTCTTGTTTAGTTAAGAGTGATTGGAAGAATGATATTTATTTTCTTGTCGGCAATGAACACCATTGAAATGGAAGGACGTATAAAGGAGAAGCGTCAATAGCATTTATTCTATTTTCATTATTCTATTCTACAAACAAATATTATTTTTTATTTATTAGATTTGTGTATTCTTATAGAATTGTAATGCTTGGTATTCTTTCATATTGGCTATGAAAGAAATGTATTTCGTGATTCTTTTCATATTCGTTCAGTATTATCAAGTTTAATGTTAAAAATACGATTAAAATATTTTATTTTAAAATGGATTAAATATATAAAAATATTTACACCATTAAATCTTTAATTTAGTTAAAAAGAAAATTTAAAAAAATTAAGATGGTGCAAAATTATTTATACAATAATATTTTTTGAAGTGACTGCAAAAAACACTAAAATTTTATTAAATGTTTAATTAAAACTTCAAGCTTTTAGGAAGTTTTTAATAGCTCTATATTATGAGTTTTCTCCATTCGGAAAGCTCACACACATGACAAACAGAACATATCTAAGGCAATTAAAACAACGCGGCTTTAATGTCGGTCAGTTTCGAGAATCCTGAGTATTAATTTGTAAAAAAACGATTTATCTGGAATCAAATATTCACTCAATATTCCTCTTGGAGCATGTGGTCGCCTAAGGTGACTAATTTTCAACATTTTTAATGGCCGTGGAAATAATAAGGCGCAGATTCAGCTCTTGCGCTTCTAAATGTGCGTCCACTTGGGCAAGTTCCTGGAGCGTGGCGTATGGAAATGATACGTTAGCTTTTATTTGCAAAATAAACTTTCCTTTTTTATTGTTGTTTTGGACAATTAACCCTCTGCTTTTCAAGCTCGGATTTTAGGAAGGGGAAAGAAACTTCGCGCGGGTGTGTGCCTTTTCATTTTGCGGCTTGCAAAGAAAGCCGCTTTCGCGGAATGAAATTGCTCGCCATCTCATTACTTGCGAAAACACTTCAAAAATAGCCAGCAGGAAAAAGAAAATTACAAAAAAAAAAAAAAAAAACACACTACCGAAACAAAGGCTTTTTTTGAGCAGAGAAAAGTTACAACCACGCGCTTTTTTTTTTCTTCCCATTCCAGATGTATTTTTCAGTTATCAAGTGTTTAACGTTAAAAAAAAAGTTATTTAAAGAGACGCTTATCGACAGTTTCCGCTAAGAGGTGTGTTCCTCTCTGCTGTTGTTGCCGTTTTTACGCCCGCTTTGTGCCGTCAAAAACACGTTGCGGGGAATTAAATCCCGCACGGACTTGAATTATGAAGCATAGTCGAATCCGTGTCTGAAATTTTGATACTAGTTGCTTTTTGTGTCTAGCTTCTAGCTGGTTCGCTAATCTAATTGCTGTTTAAAATTTTAATAATTTTATGTAACCCCTATTTTAATAGCTTCTTCATCAAAATCTATATAAATAAAAATGAATGTATGTCTGTATGTCTGTTATGCGGTGCCGTACCGCTCATCCGATTGCGATGAAACTTTGAATACTCATTACAAAATGGTACTCATTCATACATGGAAAAAAAAAATCCAACCCTAATGTTTTTGAATAATAAATTTAAAAAAAAAAGAAATATTATTTACTAGCCGCCTTTGGCGACCAGCTGGTTCGCCATGAGTAAAGCGTTCTAAAATGTTCAATTAAATCCCATATTCATTAGCCTTGAAGTAATTCCGGGCATTGATTGACCTGAAATTAATATTTTCTTTAAGATGATGGACGGAAAGTTCTAAAAGTACACCTTTTCCTAATAATATTCTTTAATTTTATAAATCAGTCAGTTTTAACCATCGGTTATGCTTCCAAAAAATTTAAAAAAAAATTCGATGATGTTGCCAAAATATTAAGTATGTTTTTTTAAAGAAAGCGAGAAAGGGAAAAAAAAGTATTAAATTAATGATACAGATATTGCAAACGATTACATAAATATGCCATTAAGTCGGGATCTCAATGCATATCCTGTCTAAATTCAATCAGGTTTACTGTAAATAAAGAAGATTTATTGTGTCAATGATATAGATGTTGCAAACGATTGTAGAATCCTTTGCTTTGCATTTATTTTTTAAAGAAAATATCACATTTTATATTTATTTTATTTTATCCAGTCACTTGCTGAAAGTTGCATTTCTGTAGATTTATTTTGCGATGATAATTTTTTTTTATTTGAACTTCTGGCATTCTTTTATTTTATCCAGTCACGTGCTAAAAAAACATGGTTAAAATATTTCTTTAAAAATTCGTTAAAAATAGAAGCTTGAGTTTTACTTTAAAAACACTGATACCATTAGAAGGCTAATTTTTTAATCTTTAAATTGATGTAAAAATCATGTTTATGCGATCGTATTTTCGGAAGTTATAGCGGAAAAACGTCGAAATTTCGCTTAAATTTTAATTAACTCAAATTCTAATTAAAAATTTGAAAAAAAAAAGGCTCCGAGGTGCACATTCCGGACCTCCAAGGTATACATGTACCAAATTTGGTAGCTGTAGGTCCAACGGTCTGGCCTGTAGAGCGCCAACACACACACACACACACACACACACACACACACACACACACACACGCCAAAGTTGATACGTATATATTCAGTAACACTGTTAAATTCGCAATAGAGATTAATATTTCGAAATACTATGCAAAACTTTTTCTGTTGTACTGTAAGTCCACTGTTCCGCGGTATCAAAAATGCATCGCGGAATTTTCCTGAATCTCGTCAGAGGTTGGCATAAATTGATTCGATTCATTAACTTTTAATTCACTTAGTTTTGTTTCAACATACTTCATTCATTAAGGTATCCGAACACGTTGAAAAGGTCGATTTTCGCAAAAAGTGACATTTCCCAAACATTATTTCATTGAATAGACCAGCCTTTGAGCTATCCAAAACAGGTTTACTTTTGTCTCTATGTTCATTAGAAGTGAAATTAATATTTTCGTAATAATTTTCCTAAAAATTTCATGATGAATTTTTACTTGGTTGTAATTTTTATTTATTTATTGTTAGAACCGTACGATAGTAGCTCATTTCCGAGAGAAAACTATGTAGTTTATTATTATTATTATTTTTTAGTTTAGTAGTTTATTTTAAGTTTTGTCGGGATGAGAATAATCGTTTTTGGTGTAGCCAATTTGAAGTTTTATAAGAATTTGCTTCAATGTATGCTATTAAAGGCCACTTTTCAAAAAGTTTTAAAGTGTTTTTCAAATTTTGACATCCTATTACTAATTTCGAATAATCCTAAACCTAGAAATATGATTAAAGTATGTCTACACCATGTTTTTCTCAAAAAGTGCTCCGAACATGTTTGGGTAACTTAAGTATGACATTCTGTGTTTTGTTTTCTTAAAGGCCTTATCACACGGTGAAATTTCGTCAGCACTTCTCCGTTTCTACCCTCAAAACCCGGTCATGCAAGTTTCATAATCGACAACTTTTTCGAACCAGCTCAAAAATGCCGTCGGAAACATTGTCCGCAAACGAAATTCAACCAATCATGTGAAACTTTAAAGTGACGTCACTTTCGTTGTCGTTTGCTGACGGAGAATGCCGACGATATTTTGCCATGTGATAAGGCCTTAAGCATGTTGTATTCTGAAGATGATATCAAAACCACATTGCTTATTGAATATTATTTGTGTTATTTTAATTAATTTAGAATGCTTTTTTCCGTAGGACAAGTGTGCAACGTGGGCCACTTTAAATGCGACAAGAGCAACCTGTGCATTCCTCTAGGTTGGCTGTGCGATGGCGAGATCGACTGCTCGACGTCGAAAATCAACGATACCTCCGACGAAGATTTGTATCGATGTAAGTGGCACGCACTCTCTTCCAATTTTATCCAACAGGCATTGCAATCTGCCTGAATTTTAAAAAATTAGACTGTATTTTGTTTGATGTCATTGGTAAAATGTCAACCACCATGTTTCGTTTCCTGTACAGTAAAAGCTCTTTATTCACGGGGCATATGTTCCATAAATCTACCGCGAATACAGAAACAGTGAATACAGAATGGTCATTTATATGGGAATACAGGGGATACGTTCCTAGGTGACAAAATAAAAATCAATTTAATTGAAGTTTTTGAACATTTTGATTCATTATCTTAAGCCTTAGACAATGGTTTGAAGCATTTTGTGATTTTCTCTTGCTTGGCAGTTTTCAAAAGCTCCTTCCATTCAGACTAATACGCAGCAGTCGCATCAGCAATTTGCCTCTTAAAAATAAGGCTTCGTTCCGCAGACGTTCATAAAGAAATCGCAAAGCTCATTTGTTATTCTTAAACCTTCACTAAGATTTTTCAAATGAAATGTCACTCTTCCAGTGCATGTTGAAGCCTCTTCTTCAATGGGCTGTGAATTGAACATTTCCTCCAAGTCGGTGTCAGTCAGATCTTCATCTTGCGATTCAAGCCATTCCTGAATGGCACTTGATTCTATTTGTTCGAACCCATCTCGTCCTATTGCATTCGTGATTTCCGCTATGTTTGCAGTTTGCATTTAACGACATACTTTAGACGAAGTTGTAATAAGATCTATTTTGCTTTTTTCACTAGTCCATTGGACGGCATTTACAAAAGATATTGGTTTGGATACCTATTGGAATCCTTTTATTATTATGTATGTCCTTATTAAATCCGCGAATAAAGAAATGTTTAGACGCGAATAGAGGAATTGGGTCGCATTTTTTTAATGCGCGAATAGTGAAAACGCCAACGAAGGAAGCACGAATAAGGAGCTTTTACTGTATTTATATGTTTATTCATTTGTTGTTGTTGTTTCTAATGGCATTTGTCATTGCCAAGACCACTGACTGAAGAGCAATAGCGATTTAATCCGAATTGAGCGTCTCTTGTTTATTTTCTATAGCCCCATCTTGGGCCAAGAGTACGACTTAGTCGTCTAGTGTTTTTATATTTTCGACGAAATTGGAAAAAAAATCGACTCAAACATCTGTAAAATATTCTAACATGTGTTCTTTCTAATGGCACTTGCCATTATACAAGCCCGCTATAACGTAGACAGCGATTTAAGCCAGTAGGGTGCGTCTTTTGATTTTTTCAGTAGCGCCATTTAGGGCCAATACGACTTTGCCACTCACGCGTCACAGCCCTTTTTTACGGGACGGACTTTGGTCATACGTTTCGTTAACTCAATCACAGATCGTCATTTTATCTTGGATTAGAGAACGATCACCTCTGAACCAGTACCCCCAATGGTATTACTCTGGACATGGAGGACTTTGTGACCCATCCTATTTATACGTGTGCCCAGTGACTTGTCATGCCTGAGAATGCCTTACATGGCATTAGCGTACAATACGAAATATTAACTGTTGGTGTGAATTGAGCATTTTTACTGTATATTTCGTATTTTCCTTGGCAATTAATCCCTGACATGCTTTAATAGTATTCAAAAACTGAATTTGTGTTTTGGAGTCATTTTTCTGATTTGATTAGAACAAAAATTGACACAAAACTCTATTAATTATAAACCAAAACTCTATTAGTTAATCCCATACCAAATTTGATAAATTTTAGTCATGTTTTATCTGTTTCTGAAAAACTGACCGACAGACAGTCAACCCGAGAAGTTGTATTTAACTCAAAGTTCGACAGATGTCTACATTATGTTAAATCTGTGTACCGAATTTTATCTATCTTGCTAGCTTCGTTTTGTAATTATCGTGTTAACTTATATTTGTACGGACGGACTTTCTCTTAATTGATTTTATTGAAAATTTAATTGAAATGTGCAAATTTGCTGTTTATATCAAATTTCAAATGCCTAGCTCAAAGCGTTTTTGAGTTATCTTTATCGCATACAGATAGACAGACGGCTATTTTCCAAAAATATGTTTTTCGAATTCGATAGCTCTAAAACATGGAGATCCGTCAAAATATCGAGTTGCGAATTTTTTGATTTTTACTATACAAGGTACGCCAAAGAAACATACTTATTTGAAAACCATCCCGAGTGGTGAGTTGGGTGGGTAGAGGAGTGATAGGTGGTGCTACTAAAGGGGGAAGTCCCCAAGTTTGTTTCTCCCTCTAGTCAGTTGACATCATGCCTATAGAATTGCGGGTCGTCGAGAGCTTCTTTTCTAACGGTTGCTCACTTATTTGACGCAACATGCCTTCCGCGCTCGCTTTGAAATTCCTTCTCTCAGACCCGTTCCTGGCCGTCATTCGATTCTGTGTTTACTCATTTCGGGAGCGTCGCAAAACCCAGAAATGGACCTCAACGGACCTCCGGAAAATGTCGAGAGATAGAGACGCCCGCAAACACGCAGCTGAATTTCTAGCACCACTGTTCGACGAATTCTCCATCAAGACCTTCCGTTTCATCAATTGGCTGTTGTGGAAGAGTTAACGCGATTTTGTTGTCCGTCGAAATGTATGCTGCTGGACAACCTGCCTGAAGACGCGGTCGTTTTTTTCGGTGACGAGGCTCACTTTGAAATCCCTGGTTTATGTCGATCAATCGCTGAAAATAACTCCCCTCAAGAACAACATTCGCGACGCCATTGCCAACATACCGATTGATATGTTGCGAAGAGTGGACACAAATTTCAAAAATCGACTTAATCTGTGTGCGCGTAATGGGGGTCAAGATTTAACTTTTGTCATTTTTAAAAATGTATGAAAAGAAATTGGGATATTTTTTTCTCAAATAAAAAAAGAATTAAAACAATAACTGCAGTACTTTTGTTTTTATTGAATTTTCAAATAAGTACGTTTCTCTGGCGCACCATGTACTTCCACTATACTACGTATAGGAGAATACACAAAAAGGTAAAAATTCTCTAATCTATTTATAAAACTGTAAAGGAAACGACATTAATGACACTCTAAAGCTACTAATAAACATGTCCGAAACGCGCGTGAAGGCTGGTTATGTAATAACAAAATCCCAAGCTTGATGAGCCAAGATAACTAACTCACCGCCTTTAAACGGGGCCAGTTTTTGATTTATGCTTGCATTCGGGACATTTTTGATTACATAAAATAGAAGCTCGAGGAATAAACATTGTTTGCTTCAGCTGCAAAAATAATTTTTTAATTAAAAAAGAGCAAAAGAAAATATCCGTACGCTTTTTTAACATTGTATTCTGTCGAGTGGAGCGAATGATGGCTCTTTAAATATATACAAAGAGTCATTAGAGCCAATTAATGGAAGTAAATAGATTGTGAGAGTCAGAGGTCAGACGATTTATTTAATTAATAAGCTTCGTGAGCCGAGCAACGTGTGTGTGGAAAGGAAAGACCTCAAGTCTAAAATTTAAGGGTCGCTCGCCATTGCATAAATGGTGAAAAATATATAACATCTTTATATTATCTAAAAATTATGCCTGTGAAGGTTTTTTTTTTTTTGCATTTTGAAAGTTATATATTTTTTAAAATTATTTTTTAGTTTTATAATTGAATAATGTTAATAGCTCAGTATATATATATAAAAAGAATACAATCTATGATTGCAAATTTCAAGTTATTATGTGAGAACATTATTATTTTTTAGTCATTATTTGCCCTAGTTAATTTAGGTCATTAACCAGTTAAAACGGGTTTGAAACAATCACGAGACTATTAGATGACGCGTACGTCGATATTTAGAAAAACGATGGTTTTCTCCCCATCGATCAAGAAAAATCGAAAATCAAGATCAAAATCGATCAAGCTCCAAAATTTTGTTTTCCAGCTAGAAAAATTGAAAATGAAAGTTTGCAAAATTATATTCAGTTGGCGATTAATCTTCGAATATGACACCTTCTGCATTATTTTCTTATAAGCCTTAAAAAAAAAATGCTACCTCAAAAGCAATGAATCGGCAATTTCTTGCCTACGCATTTTGAGGCTTCAAAGCAATAAGCCCAAACAATATCATATTCTCACATGATTTTTTTAAATAAAAAAACCCTTCTTATATTTTCTTTTTTACTTAACTGTTAATATATAACTCTTGCGGGGGGAAAAAAACAGATGTGACACCCTCTTCAGTATCGTTTGCAACTCTATAACATAGGTAAATCAAAATTCCATCTGGTTAATGGATTCAGTCTTAATAATACCAAAATAGCGTACTATTATCGGGAAGCGGCATAAATGAAGCGAATAAATAAATGGATCCAACAGCCTTCGAAGTCATCAAAATTAGCCCACTGCATAATACTTAGATGACATACCTATGGATGGAAGCCGAAGTTTCCTTTTGTTGAATTTAGTTATTATGACCATAGTCTCGTTTTGATTACTTGAGCCGCTGTGCTTGGAAATTGACGCAACAATTCTTTATTCTACATTCCCTTCCCCCCTCTCTTCCCCTTCCAAAGCTCGATTTCGATCCTTTATTCCTGTATCTGGAATCTGTATTATATTGCCACGGATTCGTAGTATTGTTTACCTGCTTACTAAGTCTAATGTGAAGGAAGATATTTTTACAGTAAGTTCTGATGAATGCAGAATACATCGCGTTGTTCACGGTCTGAAAGCCTTATCACACGGCAAAATATCGTCCGTACTTTTCGTCAGCAAACGACAACGAAAGTGACGTCATTTCAAAACTCCACATGATTGTTTGAATTTCGTTTGCAGATAATATTTCCGTCACTATCGTCGGCATTTTCCCGCTGGTTGAAAAAAGTGGACGACGACGAAAAACTTGCTTGAGGGTAGAAACGGAAAATTGCTAACGGTATTTCGCCGTGTGATAAGGCCTTTAGCGCTCATTTGGCGTCAAAAACAAAAGTTCCTGTAATTGCTGGAATTTAATTGATATATCGATTAGAAAGGAAGACAAGAGATCTCTCTAGAACAATCTGGGCTTTGTCACGAAGGTTATAAAAACCCTAGTAGTTGAATATTCAGTCGATTGTATCGATGTTCACTCAGTTGGAATAGCAGACCAGTCGAGATGAGTTCAGTCGAGTAATAGTGCGAGTTCTTACTAAAAGCTTTATGCTATTATGGTTTTTATTTGAAATAAAATTATTATTATCGATTTGCTACTGTTTACCACAAGTACTGCTTTGTGTACACTTCATTTGTGCTTTGTTACTTTGATTTCTGTCGTAAAATAAGACGTCTTCTTACTTACTTTCGTAAATTATACCATAACATCTTTCAACCCTCGGATGCATTTTGGACGTTTTTCGATACATTGTGACTAGTATTTTGCACTCACTTTATCCTAACGAAATGTCTACTTTCAGTACACATTCGAGATTTTTTTCCCCCCTTTAGGAGATACTTATCGACGAAAGATGCATGGGTATTTTTCTAAAATACATTTCAACTGCAGAAATTTTTACAAAGTCTTATTATGAGAACTATTACAATAAGAAGTTTGCTATCGGAATCAGCCCGCCCTTCGAAAAAAATTCTAGATAAATAATATATTTTTTTTGAAATAAAATATTCATGATCGTAGTCAAATTTTGGATTCACACTTATCCTAAAGACAATTTTTTTCCCTCTCTTTTGTAAGGCGAAATAAATGATAAACGCATCAGTTTTTTAATTATAGGTGCAAGTCCAAAAGATAGCACTCCCTTTAACAGAAAAAAATAAATATCATTTTTAATTTTCGAAACAAGTTATTCGTTTTGATATTCATTCTATTTTTAATACTAACAAATTCTATTTTAGCACCATCAGTTTGAACTTCTGTTCCAATTAAAGGCATTTATGCACAATAATTTCGTATAATATTCATTTACTAACTGGCAACCGGCGCGTCGCAGAAGAAATGATATTGAAAATATCGTTTGGAATTTGATATAGTTCATTTGTTTCATTGAGAATGTAGGAAGAGTGATATTTATTTGCTTGTCGACAAAGAATACATTCATTTTATATATTAGATTTGTGCGTTCTTTTAAATTGTAAAGCTCAGCGTTCTTTCAGAATGTTGAGGAAGGAAACTCTTTATTGTATCTCGCGATTCCTTTCATATTCGTTCAGAATACTCAAGTTTAATTTTAGAAAAAAGGATTAAAATATTTTCTTTTAAAATGGATTAAACGTAGAAAATATATTTATTTATACAAAATCTTTAATATAATTGAAAAGATAATTTTATGAAAACCGAGAGGGTGCAAAATGATTCGTACTCTAATGTGTTCGGAAGTGACTGCAAACAACACTAAAATTTTATTCAATGTTTGATTAAAATTTCAAACCTATAGGATTAGTTCCCCTACAGCTTTCTCGCACACTCTCTCATAAAACTGTGACCTCAGAGAACGACTCGCATTGCATTGACGTACAATAGCTCCGAAATATGAACGTCTATCTTGAATTTAGCATCTTTACTGAATGTCTTGTGTCTCCTTGGCGAGTTATTTGGCGGGTAATCCATGGTTAATAGATGCGGTCAATAGATCCGAAAATATTTTGTATAATTTAAATGATTGTACTGTGCCTATAACCATTCCACAAGTGCAAGTAATAAGTAGTTGTAGCTTTATCGGAATCGGATGGACGGTAAGGCAGCGCATAAGAGACAAACTGGCAAACATTCTTTTTTATTTATATAAATTACAATTTTTTAAATAAAACTAAATTTCGCCTGGTATTCGTGTTATTTTGTCTTTTCGCTCTTCAGCTAATCTGTGGCTCATTAAAAATGGAGCGCGCATGCTGCGATCTTCTCGGAATTCTAACTTGTTTAGAAACTTGTGTCCTGGAATGTTATCTGTTTATGATACGTTAACTCCTCGAACTTTCCGAGGAAAGTATTCGTTGCTTTTTTTAAAATTATTATTTGTTTGTTACTTGCGACACATCTGTTAAATGACTATAATATTATTAACACTTCTTCTTTCCATTATGTTGCAATGTGATAATTTGCGAATAAGACATTTTTTGGGGTTGTTTGAACTAAAATGAACCGACAGAAGCATTCCCTAGGGTGACAAAATACCTAGAATCTTAATGAAATGTCCGATTTTTTTACGATCTCGTGCACGAATTATAGAGAAAGTGTTGTAATCGTCAAAGAATTAGAATTCGAGATTTTGACACACCGCCACATTTTAGAGTTCTTTGAGTTCGGAAAACACATTTTTTTAAATGTCTGTCAGACTGTTCGTCTGTCTGTCTCTGACAAAGATAGCTCAAAAATGCTTTGAGCTAGACAGATGAAACTTGGTATACTGGTACGTTTCCGACTACGTTAAAAACACTGGTTATCGACCCCATTGGCGAATTTTTTAAAATTGTTATTTTTTTGTAGTTTAGACTTTCCTCTTTCAAAACAGTTTAACTTTTATATGAAAAAGGGAGCCTTCACCTATCATTCAGGGTCACAGATTTTTTCTGCTTTGTCTTTGACTTCAATTTTTTCAAAATATTAATTGCCATAAAAATTCTGCACCGTTAACATGATATCTCAAAAATTAATAGAGTTATTTACATAAAAATTTCAGCACGTGTTTTCAATAATACGGTCAATGAAATGAACCAAGTTTGATTGCTGGTGAACAACGTTAATATTTTCATTTATAGGTGTTTTAGAAAAATTAAGTTGTGTTTATGGAAAAAAGACACATATGCGTATATTTTAACCGTAACTTCTTTACATCTGAAGATTTTTCTTAGATTTTGGTTCAATTCATTCATCATTACATTCTCTAACTTGTGTACAAAGAAAAATAGAATTGGTGCAATACAGTTTTGTGTAGAGTGTTAACCGTTTTGGTTAAATTTCATTAAAATTTTCCTATTTCTTCAAAAATATTATAGTTTTAAATAATGTTGTATTTATAGTATTTTGTATTATAATTGACAATATGCATTTAAAAACCATATTTTTAAATAGTTTTTAAAAAATCCAATATTTCAAAAAATCTCCTTCGAACTGTATTCATATATATTAATCCGGCGAGAATATTCAGCCTGCATTTATTCGTATACTAATCCAAGTATGATGGATTTTTATTCAAAAATAGAATGCGAAAAACTATTGATGGATTTTGGATGTCATCTTTTTTACTTATTGAATTAAAAAAAAATACCGATTTTTAATTATCATAATTTACCAGTTTCCATTTGTCTAAAGACTTGCATTATGAAGTTATTGTTTTAACATACTTGGAAATATGCAAACTGACTGACGGCCAATCTTATGAAGAATTAGATTCAAAATTCAATACAGATCTACCATTCTACTTATAAAATGTGATTATTCTTTGTAACTAGTTTAAATTGTATTCTTTCTCCTTTGAAGCAACACGAATGTATGAACGGATTTTTTTTTGTTTTGAATCCTGATAAGAGGATTTAGATAACTTATGAGTCGAAGCTTTTTTCGTTATATTCCAGTACAGTATTAATGACTGGAATAATGGCATTCCTAAATTAATTAAAGAATTATATATTTGAATAAAATATTAACTCAAATTATGTAAACGAAAAAAAAAAAAAAAAAAGAAAGAAAGAAAAGAGAGAGAAAACAGTTTAGAAATTAAAAGTGTTTGGCATGGTGTAATCAGTTCAAGGCTTTAGATAAAATGTAGAATTAAAATTCTAATGAATGTTATTTTTAAATCTTCATTAGCACATCTGTGTTTTGTCTTGGGCATATGTCATTCGAATTACTACTTCTGCTTTCGCTGATGTGTTTCCATTTTGAACTAATTAAACTACATTTTTTCCCCCATTCTTGTATAAAATTGTATTTTTCCTTATCTTTTTAAGAACGACTACAGTTATAAAAAATTAGAACCTAGTTTTATATGTTTAATTAAAGTTTTACTGAATAAATCCCATTTTAATATAGCTAAAGAATTTGAGTTCTTAATCGTTCCACTTTTATACTTTTGTTCTTCATTCTTCAGATGTTTTTTATTACTCTAAATATTTTCCTATAGCCAAGCTTTAAATGTGGATAGATCTGGACCTAGTTTTATAACTTTAATTAAAATTTTACTGAATTAATTCCATTTTAATATAGCTAAAGAATTTGAGTTCTTAATTTTTCCATTTATCTACTTTTGTTTTACATTCTTCAGATATTTTCTTTTTTATTATCCTAAATATTTTCCTATAGCCAAGTTTAAAATCTGTATTCTGCATGTTTTTTATCCCCAAAAATTTTATGATCGCGTTTCCCCTGATAAACTCAAGAAATAAAAATGGCGCAAGATAGCAAACGCGTAAAAGCCACTAAATGCTTCATGCACAGTCGTGCATCCGAAGGAATTACTGCCCAATTTTTCAATCTACTCTCTGAAGAACTCAAATGAAGCGATGTTTCCTAGCACGCCGTTTCTGTTTTGCATCCAAAGTCGAGACAGTTTTTTTTTTTTTGCTTCTTTGTTGTCGCTTTTATCACTCTTCGTGCGAATAATTCCGATTAGCCAGTCTCACGTTTGTGGTTCGATAAGAACATCGTTCTGCTCGGTATTGGTTCGCAGAAGGATTCAGGGTTATTATCACTGGGCCATTTTGTTTTTCTGTATTTTATATCCTTCTTTCCTGTTTTGGTTCACTCAAAACTAAATTCGTATCAAGCCTTGTTAGGCCTCGTCGGAATGTGTTCTTTGATCTACGAATCGCGGAATATTTATATCTTTACAAATGAAGACTTTTCATGAACTGAGTGTTGATTTTATTTTATTTTTTGATGTAGGCAGTTTGATACAATTTATAATCGTTTTAATTGGACAGGAATGGAAAGGCTGGCATGATATTATTGTTCATTCCGCTTTTGAGCATTTTTTTTTCCCTTTAAGGGATAGTGGATTTTGAAATAAACAAAAATGAATGAATGAATGAATGAATTTATTTTATCGTTTCATTACCAAAATATATGTTTATATTCCACTAAAAGAGTGTTATAAAATGTATTGTTTAATGAAATAAATATTTGAAGAGTTTAGAGGAAAAAATCGAGGAATATTTATATCTTTACAAATAAAGACTTTTCATGAACTGAGTGTTGATTTTATTTTTTTGATGAAGGCAGTTTAATACTATATATATATACATATATATATACACAACCAAACACTAACTATTTCCACGATTCTGTTTGCGTGGAAATTTTGACGTGTAAGTACGAAAAACTATCAAATAATGACAAATAATAAGAATAAAAAAAAATCCTAACCTAAAAATGATACATTTGAAAATATAAGCATATATGAAAAGTATATAACCAACATAAATACAATTTAATAACAAAAACTCACAACTAACCTTAAAACAATATATTTACATTATATACATTGTATAAGTATAACAAAACAGCAAATCAAGTCCGTGTTACTTTAAAATCAAGTCAAGTCTATTTTATTTATCTATCCAGATTGAGATAACTACAACAGAATAATACACATAATTTTTAAACTTTTAATTTAAATTAAAACACAGTTGTCAACAATCACGCGCGAACATTCAACGCAGGTTGGCGTAACGCACATATCTGACTTTCGTACGCCAGTTGGGGTAACGCAATGCAGATTAAAATTTTTTATTTCCTTTATACTATTTTATTTTAATTTAAAAGTAGCTCAGAAAGAATCCGAAAGATCAATTCATTAGCAACATTTGATTTAAAATACATCAAACACTAAAAATAAATAAATAAACAGAATCATTTGAAATAATCGGTCGAAATTCTGCTAACCCTAACTAGATTAGTGTTGGGGAAAAAAAATCCGAAGCCTTACTCAGCTTTGGCGGGATTTGGCCTCAGTTCTTGGGCTCGAAAGTTAGTTTTTAATGAATAAAAAAAGGAACCATTCAATGTACCGGAATAAAAAGTTGCCTCTGTTCTGTTCCTGACTATCTCTGTGCTACATTTCATCCCGTTCTGTTCAGCCGTTTCGGCTTGATTTAGTAACAAACTAATTCTATAAAATTGCATTCTTTACGTAAACTTTGTTTTCTCACATGTAAGCAAGAAAGCCGCACACAGACTGAAGAAAAACTCCAGAAATAACTTTGTTTCCGGTGTCAGGGATTACCAAACCGCCTCAATCGTCCCATCCGCTAATGCTTCACAGTTCTCGTGCTACAGTATCTCTCGAATCTATCGATTATATTTCGAATTTTTTTTAGGAATCTTGGAATCTAAATTCAATAATTTCCGTATATAGTACAGTAAAAGCTCCTTATTCGCGCTTCCTTTATTCGCATTTTCACTATTCGCGGATTTAAAAAAATGCGACCCAACTCCTATATTCGCGGCTGAACATTTCTTCGCGAATCTAATAAGTACATACATAATAATAAAAGGATCCCAACCCAATATTCTTTGTAGATGCCGCCCAATGGACTAATAAAAAAGTAAAATAGATCTTATTGCAACTTTGTCTAAAGTATGTTGTTCAATGCAAGCATAGCCGATATCGCGAATAGAATAGAAAGAGATGGGTTCGAACAGAGAGAACCGAGTGACATTCAGGAATGGCTTGAATCGCAAGATGAAGATTTCACTGAAACCGACTTGTAGGAAATGTTCAATTCACAGCCCATTGAAGAAGAGGCTTCAACAAGCACTGGAAACGTGACATTTCATTTGAAAAATCTTAGAGAATGGCAAATGAGCTTTGCGATTCCTTTAAGAACGTCTATAGAACGAAGTCTTATTTTTAAGAGGCAAATGGCTAATGCTCCTGCTGCGTATCAGTCTGAATGGAAGGAGCTTTTAAAAACTGCCAAGCAAGAGAAAATGACAAAATTCTTCAAACCATTGCCTAAGCCTTAAGGTAATGAATCAAAATGTTCAAAAACTTCAAGTAAATTGATTTTTTTTATATATTTGTTTGTTTGTTTTATTTTGTCACCCAGGATCGTATCCCCTATAATCCCATCTAAATTACCATTCCGTATTCACGGTTTCTGTATTCGCGGTCTATTTATGGAGCATATACCTCGCGAACAAAGATCTTTTACTGTATAAAATTTCTGTTACAGTCAAAAACCGCTCAAAAATTTCGGATTTTAGCAAAAATTATAAATTAAATAAAGAAATAAACAGTAAACCGTTTCATTGATTCTTACTGCATTAGAAATTCATAGAAAACAGGAATATTGTTTTCTAATTCCTTCTTAATCTAGAGGGAAATTTTAAAATTATTTCTTAAACTTGAAATTATTATTTAGCTTAGCTTTAGGTTTCCCCTGCATTGGTTTCTTTAAAATATCTATATTTTCTTTAAAATAAAGTTAAGTTACTTAATTAAGTTACTAAATTAAAAATGGGGCGAAAAAAGTATGACATTTCTACAAGGATAGCACAATAATTTTGAAACTGTGCATATTAAAAAATAAATTTCTTTAATTCAAATTCTCTGTAAATTTAAAAATTCAATTATAAGTATTTTTTTTTGGTAAGAAAATAATGAAAGTTTTGCTGTACGTATTTCTGTGTATCGAAAATTCTATGTATTGAAATTTTAATAAATTAGTTTTTTTCTCTGAAATCTTCAAATTTTATGTATAGAAATTCGATTGCATTTGCCCACACCTTTAAAAATGACTTAGAGAGTGTAAAACTTTGCTCAAAACGGAATTTCATTCATAAACACAATAAGAATACAAAACATTGCATTTGTATTTTTTTGTACGATATAAACATCAACACAATTCTGAAGGAATTCAGAAAGCAGTGCAAGTTCTTAAGAACAAATTATCAATTTTTATAATAATATAAAATAAAAATTCTAATATAAAATGAAAAAATGAAAATATAAAACACATTACAGAAATGATGGCTATTCAAAATACCATTAAAATTTTATCTTTAAAAAAATCGAAGTTTCCATAAATGTTAAAAGAAACAAAACTATATTTTTTGGATGGCAAGTTTCTTCGGCCAGAAAGCTCACTGCATACACAACTAAAAAATCCTAAATGTTAGCCTCATCTACCCACATTTATTAAATAAAATTTTAAACCACGCTATTTTATTTTGTATCAATAAATCTATTTAAATTAAATGCTGCAGTAAAAATGAAGCTAAAAACACAAGAGTTTTGTGCATTCTTCCGTTTCGTTCTGGGGACCTTTGGGTCCGTATCCGCGTAACATAACCGCTAGACAAAAGTGTACACTCCTGACCGGAAGTTGTTATGTAGCGTATAAATTTACCACCATAGTAGTTTTGTGAATCGTGTTTATAGTTCGGTATGCTGTCTAATTTGAAACCATATATGTACGAAACAAATTTATAATTTTAAATTCTTTATTTATTTCTTATTCTTTAATAAATAAATAATTCTGTTCCTAATGACAGTACGGCCATTTTCAAAAAATTAAATATATATTCTTAAAGAGAAAAAAAATTCATAAAGTTCTCTGTTAGTACATCTTTATTAATATTATAAATGTGAAACTTTGGATGGATAAATGTTAGTCCGTTAATCTAATCAAAACTTTATAACGGAATTGAATGAAAATCAGTACAAGGATACATTAGAGTTCGGAATACAACATAGGCTACTTTTTATTCCGGTTCATTGAGTATTTCATTTTTTATTCATTGAAAACTAACTTTCGAGCCAAAAAGCGTAGGCCAAACCCGCAAAAGATGAGTAAGGCACCAGTTTTTTTCCCAAACAGAAATAAGGGTAGGGCTAGCAGAATTTCTACCAATTATTTCAAACAATTCTGTTTATTTTCTTTGTGTTTGATGTATTTAAAATCAAATGTTGCTGATCAATCGATCTTTCGGATTCATTCTGAAGTACTTTTAAATGAAAAGAAAACAGAATAAAGGAAATGAAATTTTTTAAATCTGCATTCCATTACTCCAACGGGCATAGTAAAGTCAGACATGTGCGTTACGCCAACTGGCGTTGAAAATTCGCGCGTGATTGTTGACAACTGTGTTTTCATTTCAATTAAAAAATTAAAAATGATGCATATAATACTGTTGTAGCTATCTCCATCTCGATAGATAAATAAAATGGATTTTACCAAACTTGATTTGCTGTTTTATTTTGGGTATACAGTGTAAATGAATTGTTTTCACTTTAGTTGTGCGTTTTTGTTATTAAGTTGTATTTATATTATATATTTTTCGTATATGCTTCTACTTTTAAATTATCGTTTTTGAGTTAGGTTTAAATATTTTTTTTATTTGTCATTATTTGATAGTTTTTCGTATATATACTACGAAATTTCCACGCGAACAGAGTCTCGGACAATAGCTAGTTGTTTCATAAAAGCATAAATATTCTCAGACTAAAGAATTTTTTTGATTAAAAAATTTTGATTGGAATATTAAATTGAAGGGACGTTGATGATGATTATTAAATTGACTTCTGTTATGAAAGCTGCATGATTGCTGTTTTAAAAAATATTTTCATAGTTTAGACCATATTCAGATGCGGCAACTTACCTAGTAAGCTTTCCAGATTCCTCCATTATTACAATCTGAGAATATATAACTCATGATGGTATATTTACCCCTACGTGGCGATTTACGGTAAAATCGTGTCTTAAACCTGGATCCGAAGAAATTACGGCACACGGTGACGAGATAAATATGAAGAAATGTGCCAACATAATTGCGCTAGTATTTTAAAGGCTGAAAAAAATATGTTCAAGTACTCCTTTAAACCCTGTAGCTGCTTGTCCCGTGAATTAACCCCGCTGGTTTGGCGTGGAAGATTTGAGAGGGGATGCCAGCTCAGGCGTCATCCTCGTCATCTGACCGTGGTTCCAAATGAAGAGGTCCGTCCCAAAATAGCCCTCGTGTTGCTTCAAAACGGGACGTTAATATAACTAATTATATATATCAATCAGGGTTGACAATCGGTTTATTTTCTATTGTATTCCGCATTTTTCGTTCTTTAAAGTGTTTATTTTCTTGCTTACAGATGACATCAATTGTTATTGTGTAACATATAGCATCAGTTCACTTTGTTTAAAAACTGTTTGAACCTATTTGCAAACATTGCATATAAATAGCGATATCATTCGTTTAAAAATTTGCCTAAGATAATGAACAGAACATTGTATATGACTGTCAAAAAATATTTAACTGAAAATTCTATTATGGAACAAAGTTACATAAAATACTAACGTTTTAGCGAATATGAATACTGGCATGGTCACCGAAGCTGGTCACCGAAGGCAGCTAGTATATATATATATATATATATATATATATA